>BQNB010129362.1:0-19127 GCA_026074375.1 Tanacetum coccineum
AGACTTGTAATCTTTAAGAAAAATGAGTCTGTATATGAGGAAGATATAAAACTCTTAAAACATGAAGTCTATTTAATAGATTTATGCCACATAAGCATGATTTAGTTTATCCTAGTCTAGATGATTTTGTAGAAGTGAATGAGTCTGCTAGTGAGTCTGTAGTTGAAAAGCCTACTGTTGAGACCAATGAACCTAAGAATGCTAGGAAAGAAAATGGAGCCCCAATTATTAAGGATTGGGTGTCTGAAAGTGAGGTAGAAGATGTGCCTAAGATTAAAACTGTTGAGATGTTTAATAAACCTAGTTTTGCTAAGATAAACTTTGTTAAGTCTACTAAGTAAGTAAAATCTCCTAGGAACACATTAGTTTAAAAAAATAGGCAAAACACACCTAGTCCTAGAGGAAACAAGAGAAATTAGAACGAGTAGATGTCTCAAAAATTAGGGAATGATTTTGAGATGTTCAATAAAGCTTGTCATGTGTGTGTTAGTTTTGAACATTTTAGGAAAGATTGCAATAACTAGTATAATAATCAAAGGTTTGAAAAACCAGTTTGGACCAATGTTTAAAGGGTGAACAAACATAATTTCTCTAAATTAACTTACCCCAGTCCAAAAAGGAACATTGTTCCAAGAACATTCTTAACTAGGTTTGGCCTAATTACACATAATGTTGCTAGACCAGTTAATACTGTTCAACTAAGAACAACAGTGAATAATGCAGGAACCATGTAAAATGTTATTAATAATGCATATTCAACTGCTAGAAGGCCTTTTAACATAACAACAGCTAATAACAATAATTTTAATAAGAGGGTTAATACTGTTAATAATAAAAATGTTAATGCTGCTAGGCCAAATGCAGTAGTTAATACTGCTAGGCTAAAAGCAGTTCTTAGTGCTGTTAAGGGAAACAAGGGAAATGCTGTTAAGGCCTTAGCATGTTGGGTTTGGAGACCAAAACATAAAGTCTTAGACCATGTCTCTAGAAAAAATGGTGCATCAATGTCCTTTAAAAGATTTGACTATGTTGATGCACAATGCAGATCCAAGTCAGTAATGACTTGGGTCCCCAAAAGAAACTAACTTTCTTACCATTATGTGCAGGGCAATCCACAACAAGATTTGAAAGATAAAGGATTGATTGACAGTGGATGCTCTAGGCACATGACAAGAAACAGATCCTATCTTACTGAGTATAAAGAAATTGATGGAGGATTTGTTACCTTTAGAGGCAATTCTAAAGAAGGGAAAATTACTGGGAAAGGTAAAATAAGAATTGGTAAATTGGATTTTGAAGATGTGTACTTTGTAAAGGAACTAAAGTTTAACCTTTTCAGTGTCTCACAAATATGTGACAAGAAGAATAGTGTTCTTTTCACTGATACTACATGTATTGTTCTGTCTCCAGACTTTAAGCTAACTGATGAAAATCATGTTTTGCTTAAAGTTCCTAAAAAGGATAACATGTATAATGTTGATTTAAAGAATATTATTCCCTAAGGAGGTCTAACTTGTATCTTTGCAAAAGCCACACCAGATGAATCTAATTATTGGCATAGGAGGCTTGGATATGTAAATTTCAAAACAATGAATAAACTCGTAAAGGAAAACCTTGTAATAGGTTTACCTTCAAAACTTTTTGAAATTAATCAAACTTGTGTTGCTTGTCAGAAGGGAAAGTAACACAGAGCTTCTTGTAAGTCCAAAACTGTCAGTTCAATCAGCCAACCATTACAAATGTTGCACATGAACTTATTTAGCCCAACATTTGTAAAGAGTTTAATGAAAAAGATGTACTGCCTAGTTGTCACAGATGATTTTAGTAGGTTTAGTTGGGTTTTCTTTTTAGCCACTAAGGATGAAACTTCTAAAATCCTTAAAACATTTATAATAGGCATAGAAAATCTAATAGACCTTAAGGTAAAAGTGATTAGATGTGACAATAGGACTGAATTCAAGAATAGGGTCATGAATCAGTTCTGTGAAATGAAAGGTATTAAGAGGGAATTTAGTGTTGCTAGGACTCCACAACAAAATGGAGTTGCAGAAAGGAAAAATAGGACACTAATAGAGGCTGCTAGGACTATGCTAGCTGATTTAAAATTGCCAACAACTTTCTGGGCTGAAGCAGTTAATACTGCTTGCTATGTCCAAAATAGGGTGTTAGTTATCAAGCCTCACAACAAGACCCCTTATGAACTTTTTCTAGGTAGAAACCCTGCCTTAAATTTCATGAGACCATTTGGGTGTCCTGTTACAATCCTTAATACCATAGATCACCTAGGTAAATTTAATGGACAAGCTGATGAAGGAATCTGTTGGGAATTAAACTCATACACTTAGTACTATCAAGCCAAAGACTTAGTGCTGCTCAAGATTACAACCACCAGTCTTAACTACTTAGTACTGCTAGAAGAAAGTTAGTACTGCCAGTACTAACTTAACACTGCATAAACACTTAAGACTGCTAAAGGGATGAAGACGTATAAAGTGATAAGTATTGACTTATTCTGTGTATATTCTATTTAGTTAGAAGATATGCATATAAGATTAGAATTATAGAAGATTTGTAGTTATCTTGTAAAGGAATCCTTGGTGTATAAAAAGAGATCCTAGGTTATGATGTTAGATGCAAATTAATTCATAGAGTTGCATGCACAATCGTAATAGATTCAAGGTTGTAAACCCTAGTACTAGACAGAGTACTCGTATTATTGATCTTATTAATATTGAAGTTTTTTGTTACATCTTTGTTCAATCATATTTACTGTTACATTCATAGTTCTTCTAAGTATTAAAGAGTAGATTCTGCATACTCTTTAATATACACACAAAGTTTCTACCAAATTTGTTTTGGATTTATCTAAGGTAACTTAACCTTTACAAGCTAAAGAATTAATCATAGTTTGGGATCAACAAGTGGTATCAGAGCTTGTGTTATGAAACTTTGATCTAGAAGAAACTAACAAGAAGATCTCTTTACTCATAAGGAAGAGATAGATCTAGAAACTGCCCACACCAATACTACTGCAAAGTTTCCCCTTCTCAAACAGGGTGAATATGATATGTGGAAGCTAAGAATTGAGCAATACTTTCAAGTACAAGACTATGCTCTATGGGATGTCATAGAGAATGGAAACTCATTCAAACCAGCAGCTCAAACAACAACAAATGCTGATGGTTCCTCAACTACATTAATACCAGGTTCTGTAACTGCTGATGAAAAGACTCAAAAGAAGAATGATGTAAAGGCAAGAAGTATGTTACTAATGGCACTTCCAAATGAACATCTACTGACATTTAATCAGTACAAGGATGCCAAGACTTTGTTTGCTGCTATACAAACAAGATTTGGTGGTAATGATGCCACAAAGAAGACTCAGAAGACTCTTCTGAAGCAAATGTATGAGAACTTTAGTGCTCCAAGCACAGAGCCTCTTGATTATATTTTTAGTAGGCTTCATAAGATTGTAAGTCAGTTGGCTATCCTTAGTGAAAATATTTCACAAGAAGATCTTAATTTGAAATTTTTGAGAAGTCTACCTTCTGAGTGGAATACTCATGTTGTGGTCTGGAGGAATAAACCTGATCTAGACACAATGAGCTTTGATGATCTCTACAACAATTTCAAGATTGTTGAACAAGAGGTTAAAGGAACTGCAAGCTCAAGTTCTCAGAACTTGGCTTTTATGTCATCTACTAGCAGTACTAATGAAGTTAATACTGCTTATGGAGTTAGTACTGCTAATACTCAAGTTAGCACTGCTAGTACTCAAGTTAGTACTGCTAACTTAAGTGATGACACTGTTTATGCATTTTTGGCCAGTCAACCAAACGGGTCTCAACTTGTACATGAGGACCTTGAACAAATCCATGAAGATGACTTAGAAGAGATGGATTTGAAGTGGCAGTTAGCATTGCTGAGCATGAGGACAAGAAAGTTTTTCCAGAAAACTGGTAGAAAGATTACTATCAATGGGAGTGACACAGCTGGATATGACAAGTCAAAGGTGGAGTGTTTCAACTGTCACAAGTTGGGACACTTTGCAAGGGAATGTAGAGGACCTAGGAACCAAGATAGCAGGAACAGGAATCAAGACAGCTCTAGAAGGACTGTAAATATAGAAGAAACTTCTTCTAAAGCCATGGTCGTTATTGATGGAGCTGGTTTTGACTAGAGCTATATGGCAGATGATGAAGTCCCTACAAACATGCCTCTTATGGCTTTTTCAGTCTCTAAGGTACATAATGACAAAACTTGTTCAAAAACCTGTTTAAAAAGCTTTGAAACTCTTAAAACTCAACTTGATGATTTAAGAATAGAGTTTAACAAATCTGAGTTCAATTTAGCTATTTATAAAAGAGGGTTAGCATCTATAGAAGAGCAAATTTTCTTTTACAAAAAGAATGAGGTTATTTTTTGTGAACAACTTGCTGTTTTAAAAAGAGATATCTCATATAAAGACTCAGAACTTAGTATGCTTAAAAGTGAGTTAGAAAGGCTTAAACAAGAAAAAGAAAGCAATCAACTTAAAATTAAAAAATTTGATAATGCTTCTAAGCGTCTAGACAAATTAATAAGGAGTCAAATAACTGATAAAAGTAGAAAAGGTGTGGGGTTTGTAAGCTATAATGCTGTTCCACCTCCCCCTATAGGGTTATTTTCACCCCTAAAATTTGATTTGTCTAACTCTGTCTAGAGGAGTTCCAACAGCCTAAGTTTGAAGGCTATGGACCTAAGTTTAGTAAGAGTGTTAGTGAAGATATTTTTAATGAGGTTATGGAATCTCTTGATGCCCTATTGGTTGAGGAGTTGGTGTCAGATGATAAGTTAGAGAAGAAAACTGTTTTTCCTACTGTTGCTAAGATGGAATTTGTTAGACCTAAACAACAAGAAAAACAAGTTAGGAAACCAGTTAAGTATGCTGAAAGTATAAGTCACAAAGTCTTAGGGGAAATCAAAGAAACTGGAATAATCAAAAGTCCCAACAGCTAGGAAGTGACTTTGTGATGTACAATAAAGCTTGTTTTGTCTATGGAAGTTTTGACCATGTGTAGGCTCACTGCAATTACCATCAAAGGGAAAGGGTAGTATCTAGGAATAATTATACAATGGTAAATTACAATTATTCTACTAAAAAGACTCACCATAGTGCTCATAGGAACACTGTAAAGAGGCCCTATCAAACAAGAACATCATTAACTAACAAAAATTTTAGCCAAAAAGTTAATACTGCTAGGCAAAAAGCAGTTAATACTGCTAGGCCAAATTCAGCAGTAGTTAATGCTATTAGGGAAAATCAGGTTAATGTTATTAAGGCCTCAGCATGTTGGGTTTGGAGATCTACCAAACTTAATAGTGCATCAATTACTTTAAAGAAACATAATTATGTTGATGCACGAGGCAAATCCAAGTCAGTGATGGCTTGGGTCCCTAAAGGAAACTATTTCCTTATTTTTATGTGCAGGGTCATCCACAAAAAGAAGATCATGGCTATGTTGACGGTGGATGCTCAAGGCACATGACAGGGAACATGTCCTATCTCTCAGACTTCAAGGAATTTGATAGAGGATATGTTACCTTACGAGGCAGATCCAAGTTAGTGATGGCTTGGGTCCCAAAAGGAAACAAATTTCCTTATTTTTATGCGTAGGGTCATCTACAAAAAGAAGATTAAGGCTATGTTGATAGTAGATGCTCATGGCACATGACAGGGAACATGTCCTACTCTCTCCGACTTCAGGAATTTGATGTGAGATATGATGGCCTTTGGAAAGGAGCCAAAGGAGGAAGAAGTCTGGTAAAGGAACTCGTAAAACTGTAAAGCTTGATTTTTGAGGATGTGTACTTTGGCAAGGAGTACAGTAAAAACCTTTTTAGTGTCTCACAAATGTGTGACAAAAAGAACAGTGTTCTTTTTACTGACACTGGATGTTTTGTTCTGTCTCCTGACTTTAAGTTAGCTGATGAAAGTCAGGTTTTACTTAAAGTTCCTAGAAGAACAATATAGTACAAGATGTACAGTGTTGATATGAAGAATATTGTTCCTAAAGAGAGTTTAACTTGTCTTGTTGCAAAGGCCACACTTGATGAATCAATGCTATGGCATAGGAGGCTAGGTCATGTAAATTTTAAAACTATTAATAAACTTGTTAAGGATAACCTTGTGAGAGGTTTACCTACAAAACGTTTTGAAAATGACCAAACTTGTGTTGCTTGTCTTAAGGGAAAGCAACACAAAGCCTCTTGTAAGTCCAAGATTCAGAACTCTATTACTCAACCTTTATTCATGTTGCATATGGACTTGTTTGGTCCAACTTTTGTGAGCAGCTTAATGAATAAGAAATATTGTCTAGTTGTCACTGATGATTATAGCAGATTTACTTGGGTTTTCTTTTTAGCATCTAAGGATGAAACTAGTGGCATTCTTAAGAGCTTTATAACTCAGATAGAAAATCTAGTTGATAAGAAAGTAAAGATAATTAGATGTGACAATGGAACAGAGTTCAAAAATAAAGTTATGAGTGAGTTTTGTGAAAATATAGGCATTAATAAGGAATTTAGTGTAGCTAGAACTCCTCAGTAAAATGGTATTACCGAGAGAAGAAATAGGACACTAATAGAACCATGTTAGCTGACTCTAAGTTGCCTACTACATTTTGGGCTGAAGTAGTTAATACTGCTTGCTATGTGCAGAATTAGGTATTAGTAGTCAAGCCTCATAACAAGACCTCTTATGAAATCTTTAGAGGTAGAACACCTTCTCTAAGCTTCAAGAAACCATTTGGGTGTCATGTTACTATTGTTAATACTTTAGATCATTTATGCAAGTTTGATGGAAAGTCTGATGATGGATTCTTTATTAGATACTCATTGAATAGTAAGGCTTTTAGATTATACAACATTAGAACTAGGAAAGTAGAAGAAAACTTGCATGTTAGGTTTTTGGAGGATAAGCCTATTATTGCAAGTGTTTTTAGCTTAATTTTCATTCTTAGCTTATGTAACCTCCTTTCAGCTTTTGTAATTTTCTTTTAATATTGTAATCAAGCTTTCATCAATGAAATTCAGTTTAACTTTGTCATAAGCTCTTTTAACTTCACTCATAAGCTCTTACTTTTCTTCAAATATTAAGCTACTATTCCATAAGTTACTCTCAAGCTCATTCAAGTCTATAAGCTTGAATTTGAGCTTAATAAGTCAATTAATTCTACTTAAATTTTAAAACCAGCTTAATTACCTTGGCTTATGGATTTTGGACTTATGGAAGGGGATTCAATCATGGAAGGAATCCTAAGGACTTATACTAGCTTATCCATATGGATAAGCTAGAGCTAGTAGATAAGCTCTAAGGAGCCTGTTAAGCTTCTGTTAAGCTGAGCTGTGTTAGTTTTTTTATCATCCTTTTGTCCTTTAATTCCTAGTCTCAATATTGCTTAAGTTGTTTACTATTTGTTAAAATTTGCTTATTTAGTGCTTATTTTAGTCTCTTTGTGCTTATTAGTTTAAGTATTTCATCTGTTTTAGTTTTAAGCATTTTAGAACTTTAGATTTCAATTTCTGTCTAAAAAAAATCATAAAAACCAAAAATATAAGTAGCATTAGTTGTAGATCTTGGATTTTGGCTTATTGAGTTATTTAATCATGTTTATTAAGTTTGATTTAAGCTGTTTGAAGTCTGGTATCAAGGTTTAGTTAGCTAGAATTCATTTCATAAGCTTTTATCAAAATCTGTCAATCTGCAAAGGGGTGTTTGGAATAAGCCTGTTTGACTTCATAAGTCAAAGGTTATTTGTGACTTCTCTTTGATCAGCTTCACTTTCATGTTTGATTAAGATTTAAGAAGGTTTGAGAGTTTAGATTTAGCTCAAAATCATTTTAAAGCTTCTTGAGTTAGGCTGTGCACCAGAGGAGTTTTCCTCTTTTTCTTAGATTGCTAAAAATTGAATCCAAGCTCTTTGAGCTTAATTTGTGTGTGCATTGTGTTTATTCACTCTCAAATAGAGTAAGTAGTGCAGGTGTAACCATTTAGGTAACCTGCACTTCAATTAGTGGATGTGTCATTTGCTCTTGCAGTAGTAACATTAGTTACTACTGCCTTCCTTTTTGATCTCATTAGTTAGTTGTGTTATCATTTTAAACTAGTAGAAAAGGAGTTTTCAGAAGTTAGTTTTAAGTAATCAAAAAGTTAGGGCTTAATATGTATGTTCCTGCACCAGGGGAACTTGTTTTTGCCATTTCATTGTGAAATTTTGATCAAAGCTCCTTAGGCTTAAAACTTGAGTTGCATTGTGTTTAAATACACTCAACAAGAGTGTTCATTGCAGGTTAGACCAAAAAGGTCACCTGCAATTTGATTTTGGCTTTAGTTCATTTACACTAGCAGTAGTAACCTTTGTTACTACTGCTGTCCTTTTTGATTTCACTTAGGATAGTTAAATTAGTTTTTAGGCTTTTAAATTCAGTAGAAATCTAGATTACATATAGGTTAATTCAGTTTAAAGCTTGTTTTCTATTTTCTAGCTTAGCTTCTTAGGTGCATTTGCTTCTTAAAGTTCATAAAAAACTCAAAAACACCAAAAATAAGTAGTATAAACAGTTTTTTTTTCATTAGTGCTTAGTTTAGTTGCTTATTTAAAAAACTAAATAGCAGGGGCTTATTAGGGTTCATTAGTTAGCTTATTTTCAAAAGCTTAGCTTAGGTCTTGGCTTATTTAGCATTTGAGCTTAGTTTAAAAATGAGCTTTTTGAATTAATTTCTGAGTTTGCACTTTTTAGTTTAAAATTTAGTAGTCTTTTAGTGTTATCTGTTTAGTTATCTTATCAAAACTAGTTAGTACTAATCTTAAGGTTTCTTAATCAGCTTTTACTTTAAGATTTGAGCTTATATTGAAGCTTGTGCAAAGCTTTTATTGAAAACTAGAAAAAGTGAGTTTAAAAGCTCTCTTACTGTTGGCAGATTTTCAAAAGCTTTTTCTAAGCTTATTTTTAAGTTTGAGCTTATGCTCCTTTTATTAAAAGTGCTTATAATTGTGTCCTTTATAAGTTCCAACTTATAGTTTTTTGTAAAAAAGTGAAAAAATAGCACCCTTCGAACCCTAGACCTCTCACTCATATACCATACGTGTTTACCATCTTTGCTAGGTGGGACAAGTTGTCTACCTTTCTTTCCTTTAATTGATATAGTTCTTTTTATTTCCTTTTTCCTTAATAAGCCGTGGCTTATCTAAGCTTATTTAGATCTTAATCTTTAAGCTAGGATTTTCCTTTTATTTTTCTAGTAATCTTTGTTGCATTTTAGACTTTCCCTGAAATTTTCACATTTCTCCCTTTATTCTATTAATTTCTAGGATTTTTCGTAGCTTTAAAATTTAGAAAAATCATAAAAAAATTGAAAAAAGTTTCAAAAATAATCAAAAAAATATTTTTCTTTTTCTTAAAAGTTTCTTTTGTCCTATTTTAGGTTTAGAAATTTAGTTTGCATTTTTAGGGGTTAATTTTAGTATATTTGCTTAATTGTCGCGTTTTATTTGTTTCCCGTTAATTGTTTAAGTGTTTAATTGCTTTTAATTGTTCATTTTAATTGTTGCTTTTATTTAGTAGTTATAGATACTAAAAAATATTTTTTCTCTCATTCAAATCATAATCCAAGCTAAAGCAAAGTTTTAATTTCACAAGTCATTGGGGAAACGACCCGGGTGATCATTCTTCCCGGTTAAATATACGTATTATATATTATATATATCTTTTAGAGTGAGCTTTTCTTAAGGGAGACTTTAGGAAAGTTCTTAATTGCTCTTTTAGATTATTATATATTTTATAGTATATAAGACTACTATCACACTCATTACCTGTCGTAGCATAGAAATTACCATAGGCTTGGTAAATGATCAAAAACCTCCACCGCAATGGCGTAAGCACCTAGGAATTACTATTAAAGAGGTCTTTAAAGGGTTGTGATGTATGGGTGTAAGTTAAATGGAAACAGATGGATGTGATATATTAAGGTGGATTTGGGGTGGTGGTGAGTCAATTAAATATAAGAATACACGTGAAGGCGTTGCTAAGCCAAGACTCGACTAAACTATAACTAAGATATACAAACTTTAGAACTAACTATCTTGATATATACATGAACATAAGCAAAATGGCAGCCCATACATTTTTTCTCTTTTTTATATAAATTTTTTTCGATTCTTTTTCTATTTTTTTTTACGTACATATTTTTGTACACTTTTGCCCTGCCATTTGCTGAAACATAATAATACATGACTTGTGGTTTATGATTGCACCCCTACACTTGAGTTTTAAAACTCATAATTACAAACTAACTAATGACAAGAATTAAGAGGATCAAAATAACACGGAGCGTATTACGCACATATGGGGGTAATAAACTGAGTTTCTTCCCTATCTCTTCATAAAATAAAAACTACCATAAATCCCAATCGTCCCAAAACTTATACACTAATCATAAGACTCGACTTAGCAACCATGTACTCAAGTAAAAATTAACATGGTTTATAATAATAATGTACTAAAAGTGAGTACATACAAGGAAGGCTAAGGCGATTTGGGTGTAACAATTGGTTAAGGGTGTAAACAATGCTCTTCATTAATAATCCGGAGGGGTGTACTAGAGGTATCTTGCACTAAAAACGAGTGCAAAGCAAGGGTGTGGGGATAGTTATATGATCGGGGAGACCATAATAACAAATACAGGTTTAAAACAGGGTTTATCCTAGTGCCTCTTATCATTTAGCAAATCCTAATCATCCAAGTGCGATCTCTCTAGCGGTCTCGGGATGAATCACAAAAACAAGTTCTGGAATTTAATACACTACCGGTACACACTCATATAGTTTTAACCGATACCAATGCAGAAAAAGCGACAAAACCACATATGCACGATCAAATCCATAAACGCGACACATATGATTGCTAATTCCTTGACTCGAGCAAGCTAAATGTGAAACTATCTTAGGTATCAAAGATGGATACCTGAATTCCTAAAGATCTAGGGGCGAACCTCACAATTTGGGGTGGGATTTTTAAAGTGGTAAGGTCTTTGTGCTAGTCATATATTTTCTATCCATGAGACGCTAATAATACTCCGTTTTCATCGGTATGTGCCACAAAAAATTTAAATTTGGGTCAAAATTACCTTCTACGCTATGTTTCGGTATATTACTCATCATTTTAAGGACAAAGCAAATGCAATTGTAGGAATAGTTTCTAAGGCTTATTTTCCCCCTACACTTATTTTGAACATTGTCCCCAGTGTTCTTAAAAGTACCCGAATAAACGAATAAAAGGAAAGAAAAAGGGAAAAGAAACTAGTACTCCCCTGGTTTTGCTCAATAATAAAGAAGAAACAAATGATAAGGTGGTTAAATTATCATTCAAGAATCGTCCATATGAAACTCCTAAGAACTCCAAAGCTTCTTCTTATCATATATAACCTGCAAATCAAGGACAAGAAACAATACACCTAACGTAAAATCGACGAGATAATAATATACAACGATGTGATTAGGGTTTTGACACTACGAAAGCGGTAAAGATAGGATGATTGTGCTAAATGAAATCGTGGTTTTCTGCAAGTTTTAGGAAAATTACAAATTTTGGAAGTTATACAAAATTAATTTTTCAAAAATAATAATAATTCGAATTTTCACAATTATGGAGACGTGACGCCGTAAGGAAAAATCCTAACGCCGTCTTCAGACACTGTGAAAAATTCACATTCATTTTCTTGGAATAAAATTTTGCACACAATTCTATTAGTTATTTCCTGTAAAAATACTGCATAAACCACGAAAATTGTTAGCACAAACATATGAATCTAACAAACATGACACACGACACACAAGACACTCCAATGATGCAGGAAAATAAAAGATTGGGTTGCCTCCCAAAAAGCGCTTTTCTTTATTTAACGAGTCTTGTAGCTAGACTCGGAGTCACACTCCTAGGAGTCATGAAAATGTTCAAAGTCAATAATCTCGCTTAGGTTCTCTTTCTCGGACAACATTCTAGTGGTGGGAATGGATTGTAAGGTTTTAGTGAATTCCTCTCCATCCGGATCGATCAATCTAATCTTAGTATGCCACGCTCCATCTCCTCTTTTGGGTGGCTTGTTCCAATCTATCCTATTCTCTATTAATTCTTCTGACTCCCACATATTTCCCTTAAGATTTATTGGTATAACTCCTAAGAATTATTCCATCCTTCTAAATACTAGGACGTCCTTAAACGGGTTAAGCTCGACATCTCTAACGATTTCCCATTCGTCAGGCAAATGGTAATCAGTGAAGTCCTTCTTAGCATAGTAAGGGGGTCGGGCACCTATTCCATTCGTACTAGGTCGTAGTGTATAAGACTCTTGCTTTCCTAGGGTAGTTCAATAAGGTACCACTTCTTCCCCTAGGTCAATTTCTTTAACTCTAAATATTGACCTAGTAACTCATTCTCCTACTGCTATTTTGGCTTTTTTACAGTCGATCACGGCATTAGCAGTTGCTAGGAATCCTCTTCCTACGAGCAATGGGGTAGCGGGGTCTTTGTCCATGTCTATGACGTATAAGTCATCTAAAAGTTTTAACCTTCCTATGTGGACTTCTACATTTTTAACAATTCCTACAAGATAAGACTTAGTTCCATTTGCCAACCTGAAAACGTGATATATCTCCTCTAATAATCTAATTTTAAGCTTTTTGAAGAGATATAATGGGATTAAATTCACACAAGATCCTAAATTGGCTAAGGTGTCAAAAGGCTTGGAGTCCCCTAGGCTACAAGGTAAGGTGAATAATCTGGGATCCTTCATTTTCTCAGGCATTATGCCTTGAATGAACGCGGACCCATTTTTG
Source organism: Tanacetum coccineum (assembly GCA_026074375.1). Lineage (NCBI taxonomy): Eukaryota > Viridiplantae > Streptophyta > Magnoliopsida > Asterales > Asteraceae > Tanacetum > Tanacetum coccineum. The sequence continues at coordinate 12,876 of BQNB010129362.1, forward strand.
CCTAACTCTTGACTCTCTACATATTTATCCAGAATTTCATTATACATTGGAGCATGAGCTAGAACTTCAAGAACCGTTAAGTTGAGATGCAAATCCTTAAATTCATCTTCTAAAACTTTTTATGGTTCTTTTGATGTTGGTGTTCCAGTTTTGATGACCGTTTGCAGTTGGTCTTTTTGAAAGTTGCTTGTTTGTTTGGAACATGTTTTAATGGCATTGATCGGATTGAGAGGACGAGATGAGCTTTGAGGATCATCTGTTGGGTAAGAACGAGCAGACAAAACTAAAGATGTGGAGTTAACATTCGGTTTTAGGTTCTTGACCGTGTCACTTGTGAGTGCTCCCGTCATTCGATCATTGATGACCTTCAAGAATGTGTCAATTTTATTGGTCATATCGCCTTGTTGTTGTTTGAAATCGGCTTCAAACTTAGACAATCTAGCATCTTGATATGCCATAAAATTAGACACCAACCCTTCGAGATTTGATTGATTATTAAAATTTTGAGAATTGTTGTTGAATGGGCGGTTCGGGAACGAACAGTTGGGCTTAAAACGATTAGGTGGGTTTAAAAAATTATTTTGAGAATTTTAAGGTTGCCTCCACCTAAGGTTTAGGTGACTTTTCCATGACGGATTATAGGTGTCACAAAGATTGTTTTGCTCGGGTTTGAAAGTGTACACTTGCCTCCCACAAGTTTTAGAAAGCTTGTTCAACAAAAGCTTGTTCAGGATTTTCCATGCGTATTCAACAAAACCTTGTTCAGGATTTTCCATGCAATATTGAGTGTCATGGGGACCATTACAAATCTCACATGAAGAAGCGATTGTATTCACTTGAACAAGTGATTTAGGAGCAAGATGAGCTTCTATCAAGTGTTGGACTTGATTTTCGAGCTCGATGACACAACGGTCATATGTACTCAGGACATCTTAAGGCAAAGAGATTGCCTTGACCGGTCTAGCGAAGTCCCTTGGGTCATTCTAACTTTTGTTGGCATAGAGGGCGAGGTCCTCTAATAGTGCCCAGGATTCTTTGGTGTTTTTGTCGCGTAGCTTACTACCAGCCGACTGATCGATGGTTCGCCTTGTGGCGAGATTGATGTGGTCATAACAGTTTTAGACTTAGAGCCAAAGATCGATGCCACGATGAGGGATTTTTTGGAGTAAGTCCTTGAAACGAGTCCATGCTTCAGGAGAAATTCACTCTGATGTTGTCGGAACATCAAGATGTCATTTCGAAATATAAAAGTCCTTCCCGATGGAAAGAATTGAGCAAGGAAACGAGTAGTAAGATCCTCCCAAGTGGAGATGGATCCTGCTGGAAGATGTTCAAGCCAATTGCTAGCTTGATCGCGAAGGGAAAATTAAAATAAATGTTGGCGCGTCGTTTCTCTATTTGCAACATCAAGGTCAAGTGAGTCCACAAGTTTTAGAAAATCCTTAAGATGTTGGTTTGGATCCTCAGACCGAAGTTCGTGGAAAGAGCATCCGTGTTGCACCAATCGAATGGTGTCGGATCACAGAGGCACCACATTATTCTCATCGGGGAGCTCAATGGTGTTTCGATAGCCCTCGTGGCTAGGTCTGGAGTAATCTCCAAGAGTACGGATAGGATTTATGTTTTCCATGAAGGTCAACGAAAAAGATTTACAAAACAAATAACAAAAAGAAAAGATAGACTAAAGAAAGCTAATAGACATAAATTAAAATCTCACTAGAAAGGAATCTAGCGAGTAGACCTAAGATAGATAGAGTCCGAACCTATACTATTCCCCATGCAGTGACGCCAAAAACTTGATGCGGTCGTTGTAAACGTAACAGGTTTTACAACTCCCTAATCGTTGTAGTGTAGTATAGCAAGGACTCGGGGGTTGTTATCACTCTCTAGGGGAATAGCGTGTGAAGGGTCAAACTAAACCTAACTAAGATCTAAGGCGTTGAGAGAAGATTATTTTTGTATTTTTATGTATTTATAAAAGTAGTTAAAATTCAGGTTTTAAAGGTGGGTTTTGGTTTTAAACTAATTAAACTAATATTAAATCTAAACTACTTTGGTGGAAACTTATATGGTAAACGAATGTATTTACTTAATCATGCATTACTCCTTAGTTTGCTTCTCCTGATCCTATTGCTTTGTCACACTTGTGATGATCTATGTAAGTATTTCCTAGGTCATGAACAGATTACACGAATCCACCGTCTATGTAATATTCCGTTAAGGAAACACAGAGGTAAGGTAGTATGAAGACTATTACAAGGCCCCTAAGAGTACATTACATGCACTAAAACACTTAAGAGTGATCTACCATATTAGGGGTAAGGTAGTATGAAAACTGTTATCGATGGTATCCTTTTTACACACTCGCGTTTCTCTAGACGTCTATGCTAATTTAATATTTTATAGCCAGTTTTCTAGAGCCTAACGCGCACATCCATTACAAGAAGCAATATTAAAAGGATCTACAAACTAAGTTTCATGCAATCATAAGTAAATACTAATAGATCTAGCCTAGCATGTTAAAGAGAAGCGAAGAACAAGAATCAATCAAACAACACATAGACATATTGAAAGATTAAAGGATAAATGACTTCACTTGATTAAAACATGTGTTCAAGGCTGATACAAGAGGGTTTTTTAAGCCCTAAGAATGACCTAAAAGCTGCTACACTCGAACTATAATGTTTAGGGTTCGTCTCCCAAAAGTTGCACACTAAAACCCTAAAAACGTAGGTGTATATATAGAAATTGAATCGCGACGGCGTCGCCAAAATCCCGATGCCGTCGCTTCGCCGAATCTTCTTATGGTTTCTTTGAGGCGGTTACATTCTGATGCCGTCACATAACTCTTGACGCCGTTGCTTGTAAATTCTAACGGCGTCGCTAGGAATTGCGACGCCGTCTCTAGGCATTGTACGCGCATCCTAGAAATCACTTCGTGTAAAGTTGTAGTCTTGTCCTGATTCTTCCCAAATTGAGTTCAAGTCATGTGTATTTCCTTCAAGAGCTTCCCAATTGCTAAAAACACAAAAAGGAACGATTAAGCACATATTTTGGGCATATTTGCATGATTTAGGGGGTTAAATGGCCCCGAAAAAGTGTATAAAATGACACCTCATCAACAGCAAAAAACTATATCATCGATACCTATGCACATACCAGACTTTAAAAGTGGCATAAATATCACGAAACACTTATGACAATAGATTATACAACGTACGTAGAACCAAAACTTATAAACACATATTAGCATTTAAAACACACATCAAAATTTAAACTAACCGTTGACAGCATGTGGTGTATGATATTGTCAGAAGTATGATGGTTATAACTAATTTAAGAGATTTTTTGATTTGTTCGTTGCACTTTCAGTCCGTTTTTGTTATTGTAAATAATGACAGGTTGTTAAAACCTATAGAGCAACATACATCATAACCAAATTTTTAGAATACTTTAGCTAAAAATTTAGACCAAGCAATATAAAATCAATCCATATAGAAAAGTATTTACAACTCAAAACAAAGCAAAAAAACTACAAACAAACAACTTGAGATCAATAAAAAACATACAAAAACACCTCATGTTATGATTTTATAACTCGCAATGTAAGACTAAGGCTCGTAAACTATATGATCATATATCACATATGTCCACCAAACCATTAACAACATACAAACTAAATGTATCTCCCTCTTTCTACCACCAAAACCACTAAGGAACCACTACATATGTTTTGATACTATACGGATTTGAAAAATACCTAATTGTTTTGACAATAAAATCAACATGCATGACATAAAGCTAAAAGAAACACCAACTACAATACAAACTTAGCGAAAAAAGTTAGAATAACACGCCATCATGATAAAAAACGGACATATCTACAGATCCACTAATAGATAAAACTTAAGAAAAGAAACTGAAATACCATATATCAAATAATGGGGTCGTCAGTGTTGAACCATCGAAACAACTAAACATTCACCGCTGCCTCAAATTTAACCCAAATATATTTAGAGAAATTAACGAAATATTGTATGTTTACGAATCAGATAGCAATCACACTTCGACCTCCATCTCCAAAGCACAAAAACCACTAAACAATCACTACTCTTAATGTAAACGGGGTAGACTTTCTTATCGAGTCGACAAAATGAAGCCATTCCACTATCCGATGAAGAAATTGCACTAGATGCTAGCAGCGAAGGCACTATGTCTCCGGGAGGACCACGGTATGATTATATGCTGAGCAGCGAAGCCGAAGATGATTACTAATTTTCGATTAGTATGTTGTATTTTTAATTCAGTTGCATTATGTTGTTGATGTTGTATTTTAAATTTTCTTGCACTGTGTTGTATTTCCTTTCCAATGTATTTCGTTTTTGATGTATTAGGGTTTTTATATTAAATAAAAGTTGAAATTTATTCCGTTTATAGCGTACAAAACCACGAAGAAAAAAAAACCCGGTCAAACCCGGTTTGGGTGGTTAACCGGTTCCAAATCGGTGGGACCAGTTCGACAAAAACCGCACCCCAAACCGGTTTCAAACCGGAACCGGTTTTCCCCAAACCGGTTTCGACTGGTTCGTTAACCGAAACAGGTTCCTGTTTGACTGAAACCGAACCGAACTGGTTAACCGGTTTGCGCACGTCTACTTCATATGTAACACAACTTATTCGGAAATAAAGATGAGACAGAGAGAAAGAATAGATTCATGTGTTTTGATAACAAAAGGTCAGAGAACTGAAAATTTAGCCACGTATGCGTTGAAAAAGACACGTGTATTGGCAAGTGAGTATCTAACCTAATTTATAGCGAAAACGGGCCAAAATAGTGAGTTTCGTAGCTTACAACAAAAACGGGCCAACAAATAACAACATAATTAACCAAAAAACAAACCCATTAACCAAACGGCAACATCAACTAATCAAAACGACCGTATTAAGTGCAAAATGGCGTCGATCACAAGTCTAATGTATAATTGGTTAATAAACTTTGCACTAAATCTAGCACTAAATATTGTTTATATAATATATAACGATAATCTTAATATATTAATAGATGATAAGGATATAAATGAATTTTGGTAACATTGGAGATGAATTTTGGTACTTTCACAGTATCTCGATGCAATAAGGTACAAATATTGCATACATTTGAGATGCTCTAAAAGCATTTCAATGTATGCATCAAAGTTTTACACTATTATAGTGCAAAAAAGAAATATTTTTTTAATATGCTTTACACCAAAAAAGTTTTACTCGAATATATTGCATTAAATTTTGCACTAAAAGATCTTTATGTAACAATATTGTTATATAAATGCTTATCACCATCACCACCACACGCTACATCAACTTTACCATCACCATCCACCACTACCATAAACTGCCACCTCCACCACCATCATCTGCAACCTCCACCCCTGATTCTACCAACTAATATGTTGCTGGAATGAGGGGTGTCTGGGAGTAATATTATTAAAAGGGGTGTTTGACTTTACTAGATAACAAGATAAAAAAATTGCATTGTTAGTTCGTACGAACGTAATGTGTTTGACTTTTACTAACAAAGTTGTAAGACATATATTCATAGCTAAAATAAATGATAAGATCATATAGTTTACAATATGGGATTTTAAACATGAATTGCAAGTTTATAATTTTTTGAAAAGTTGTATCATTACTAATGCTCTAAATATCTTATTTCTACTTTTTACGTTTTAAAATTAGGCTATCCACTAAAAGTACACCGAACGACCTAATTTTCCTGCTATCTCAGCTTTTTCTCTTCAGCGACATACATGCGACCTTTTAACCATAGTAAAATGACATACACTACAAAAAACATACCCCACAAAAATCCACTCACACACAACACAAACCCAAAATCACGGTCGTATATCCGACCTAATTCTCCACGACGAACATTACACAATGAGGCGACCTACAAGGACATCACAAGACCGAATCGGTTGACCTTCCCATTGTGGGTAGCTTTATAGCTCACATTTTTTTAGATGTCTTAAAATAAATGTTCAATTTTCATTAGTGGTTTCTTTTATAAAATTGTTTGATTTTATCTTCTGACAATAAGTTTGAAACGGAGGTACTACTATTTTCTAGTGTTGTTATCGAATAGTCTTTCATGTTTAAAACAATAGACATGGGAAGCATGAGTACATCGCTGCATGTAATTAAACGTATTAAGCACTCTTCAACGATGTCTAACATCAAAATAATAAATTGAGA
>BQNB010129363.1:3827-19127 GCA_026074375.1 Tanacetum coccineum
CTTATCAACATGTGATATATTCTGTAATCCATCGTCCCATTTTGTAACACGTACTGTAGTTAGCAAATTTTTCGACACAACACCATTCAGTTTGTAACATTTCCAAACTCCCGCTTACCGGACTTGGTGTTTTGACCAAAGAATTAGGTAAAAGAAAGCAAAATTTCTCAAATGTCACAAGCGCTTCAGAATCAGTAGTCACAAATTGCAGCAAACAGCCCTTTCAAAAGTTGACTGAGTCCTCTTAGAAAGTTTCAGCTGATTGATTCCGACTCTGATTCTGATATCCCTTCAATCAGTGAAGTTGCTACTAAGAAGACCTGTGATAAATCAGAACCTTATTCGAATAGGAGGAAATGTGTAAATGAGCCGAGAAAATTAAGTGAATCACTCGATACTTCAACTGGAAAAGATCTATGGGAAGATTTTAGACCAGAAGAGTATCCAAAACCGACACCTGCACTGATGCGGTCTGTGAAGGAATGGCTTTAGTTCCATGAAAGAAAAGGAAACGTTCAGAAGTAGAATTGGAAAAAGAACCAATAAAAGTCATGATATGGACATTGTAATAGTTTTTGTGAGAACCCTCACTCGCCAGCACATCAGCATTATTTCATAGTAATTTGAGGATTCCAGAGTTAGTTTGAACTTGTTTGTGCATTTTTTTCCCATTAGACACAGCAAACCGAGATTCTGATCAGCCCAGTACATCGAATATCGATTACATGTATGTTTATTCTGCAATATTATTGATAGTTTTTAAGGGGTCTTATGCAAATAACTCTATTAATAATTGTTTTTCTGTCTTTCTTGTGTTTCTAGGGGCCAATTCAGCAATGGTGACAAAACTAAACAAGCTGCTAGAAGTAAGAAAGCTGAGATATGCTCATCTGATTAATAATGCTCATCTGATATCCCTAATAATGCTAAAGGTAAAACTGATTATTTATTACAACTGCTTATGGTTACTTATCTGATTAATGTGTTTTGGTATAGTTTGAGTCTGCTTATCCAAACTACTTATTTGATTTTGTGAGTGATGTAGCAAATTAGAAGTTAGAATTTTTGATAAGCAAAATAACAGTTTTTCGTAGGTACCCTTTAGTTGTAATCAATGAAGTTTAATGGTAAAATAATCGGAATCAGATAATGAGTTTGAGTAGGTATCTTTGAATAGTTTGTCTTCAAATAATCACAATCAGTTAGCAAACACTAAAAGGTACTGATTATTTTCTGTTTCAAAACATAATAATAATATGATAGCAAGAGCAATCCCAAACAACACTTAACGTTTTTGATTTTGTATTTTGAACTCTAATAATAACAATAAACTGGACATTAATCTGTTTGTTGTGGGTGGTAGACTGATAGGACTTACGAGTAACTGTTGATAACTTCATTGTGTCTATTGGGTAATATATTTAGTTAATTTTATGATAATGTAGCAAGTCTGGTGTATTTAAGGAATTGGTGTTGTTGGGCACTTGGGCTAGATCTTACAAGTTAGAACCCCTTTGGACGGCTATTATACAACCTTATTTATATCTTAAGATAAACAACAAAGTTGTAATCGTTACCAATGCTTTTTCATATCTGAATATTGAAATGTATTTAACTCAGACGTAAACCCTTAAATATGCAACAACTTGTGATTCTTTGTAATCCAAGAAAGATCACAAAGATATTCGTGATCACCACATTGATTAACTTTGCGTAAAAGGAATGATGTTTTTGCCAGTTCTATGATTTATAACATTCCATAAAGTAATTTGCAGTCATACATATCTTAAACCAGTGTGTTAATTACTGTCACGTGGCTTGTTTATTCACTGGCTGTTATTATTGCTAAATGCAGATGAGCCTCCTCCAACACTACACTATTCAGTCAGTAACACTTCCAAATTCCCGCTTACCGGACTAGGTGTTTTGACAAGAAAATCAGGAAAAAGAAAGCAAAATCTCTCAAATGTCTCAAACACGCCAGAATCCGTAATCACAAGCTGCAGCAAACAACCGTTTCCAAAGTTAACTGTCAGTCCTCTTAGAAAGTTTCAGCTGATTGATTCCGACTCTGATTCTGATATTCCTTCAATCAGTAAAGTTGCTACTAACAAGACCTGCAATAAGTCAGAACCTTATTTGGATAGGGGGAAATATGTAGGCTTAAATCAGCCGAGAAAATTAAGTGAATCACTCGATACTTCAACCAGAAAAGATTTATGGGAAGATTTTAGACACGAGAAGAGTTTCCATATCCCGACACCTGCACTAGATGAGGTCTGTGAGGAATATTTTAGTTCCATGAAAGAAAAAAGAAAAGTTGAGAGTAATATTGGAAAAAGCAACCATAATAGTCATGTTATGGACAGTGTAGTAGATTTGGGTGACCCTCGCCCTCCAGCACATCAGTATTTTTTCCATAATGATTTGAGGATCCAAGAGCTTGTGCGAACTCGTTTGTGCAACTTTTTCTCGTTAAATGCAGAAAATAGAGGTTCTGAGCAGCCCAGTACATCAAATATCGATTACATGTAAGTTAGTTATGCTTTAATTTATAGCTTTTCAGGGGTTTTATGCAAATGACTCTTTTTTAATAATTGTTTTTTGTATTTCTTGTGTTTTTAGGGGTCAATTTAATAGTGGTGACAAAACTAAACAAGCTACTAGAACTAATAAAGCCGAGACACGCTCAACAAGGAAAATTTCAAGAAAATCAAAGACTCAAGAAACGTCACATGGTTTTATGAATCCTAAAGTTAATACTGCGAAAGGGATTACAAAAGATGCTGGCAAGAGAAGGGTTCAAGCGGATGGTCAAGGGACGGGGCATTGGTTCACAAATGGCGATGGGAAGAAGGTAAGTTGGAACTGTTATTGTAGTCATTTCAAATCTAGAAACTGTTAGAACCAAATACGGGACGGGTTTGGGTTTGGATTGGCATGTCAGAACACCTTAACCCGAGCACGACATGTTTAAGTAGTTAGGTCAGTTATGCCAATCCTAACGCGTTTACACATAACACGAACATTGCCTATTCAACCCGTTTTTCTAAACTGGTGGGTGGGTTGACTTGTTTAACCTGTTTAACCCATAATAAACATGATTTATCTAAAATAAAAAAAACTCAAACGGGTTGCTGGGTCAACTGGTTAACACCCACGGCCAGAAAACTGTTTAGACCAGACCTGCTAGTTTAGTTCAGTGTCGGTTTTGGTCGTTTTTCGTGTTAGGAGTGCACCACCTACTATTTGAGATTGCTCTCCTTTATTTTTTCCATGATGTGAATAAAATTTTCTTGTACTTTCAGGTTTATGCAAGTAAAAATGGGCAAGAAATGACTGGCAAAGCTGCGTACATTCACTATAAAAAGGTACTTCTGCCCAATTATATCTCCCAACTTTCTCACCTTGTTTTGCTTTAAACATCGTTTTAAACATTTATTTTTTGCGTGTAAATATGATATGAGCTAAATAAGGATGCTTTTGTTATTTAGCAAGTCTGTTGTTTTGACAGGAGAGTGGTGGAGGATTTAAAAATAAAAAGGCAAAGAAAACTTTAGACCTGTGTTTAGTGATTCTTCAATGGATACTATCAATGGATTTATAGTAATCAATGGATGTCATTTTAACATACAACTTGTGATACTCCCTCAAAACACAGTCATGCTCTCAATGTTATTGTAAGCAAATATTCAGACGAAAAGTCTTTTCTCAGCTTTTCGAAAAGCAAAAGAATTGTTGTAGGTGCATTCTTGAACATTTTAGTGCGTTGTACCTGCAGTTTTGGGAACTGATCGACTCCAATATTTGATAATGTGTTTGTGTGAGACTAATGCTTTCGCTATTTTCAGTTCAGGTCTTCAGTGGTTTAAAGGCAACATATCTCTCCGCCGTAATCTAAAGATGCCACTAAAACCAATTAACTATATACTTTACCGAATGCAACTATCAAAATGTGAAAACAAAAATATCAAAAGCCTGGCTTCTACTTCAGTTTCATCGATTCAAAAGAGCTTTAAGTATGATGTTTTTTTGAGTTTTAGAGGCGAAGACACCCGTAAAAACTTCGTTGTTATGCTCTTACACAAAAAGGTGTTGAAACTTACAAGGATGATGAAAAAATTAAGCAAGGGAAATTGATCAGTGATGAGCTTATTAAAGCCATTGAAGACTCGAAATTTTACATTATTGTTTTCTCCAAGAACTATGCTTCTTCATCTTGGTGCTTGGAAGAGCTTGTTAAGATTATGGAATGTCAGACGATGGACGAGCACACTGCTTACCCCGTGTTCTATGATGTGGAGCCCACTGAAGTTCGCAAACAAAGTAGCCGGGTCAGTTGGAGATGCATTTGCCAAACATTTCTTCCCTTTAAATACCAACTCATAGCTCATTTTGTATTCATTCATGATTGTAGTTTTCTCACCGCACTTCATCATTCGTATAATAAATCCATTTGATCTTCAATTTCGTGTTTCCTCTTCTCACTTGGAATACCTAATGGAGTTCAATTATCTTTCATTTATGTTATAAACATTTAGGACCATTAAAATACAGTAAGTGCTAAGAATATAAGAAGCCAATATAGCTATAAAAACTAGAAAATTTACAAATTTCACGTTGAATCTATCAACCAAGTTCATTTATTGCTTTGTGTATGAACTTGATTAACGAAACATATCTTCGAAACATAATGTTATTCTAAAGATGTATTACCAATATGCATAGCAGCAGTATATAACCAAAAAACGTTTCATTTCTTCAACCTATGTGGCTATGTGGGATGTAATGTTGAATCTATTGGAGATACTGATTCAAATCGAAACATTCTCAACCTAATTAAGTTAAAGTGACTAGAAAATTAGTGAAATATGTTGTTTATGTTGGTGATTTTAGTTTTATTAGTTATTTTAGGTCATTATGATTAGCTAAAGAGCAATGTAATTTCATATTAAGCTTGGATATTGTGACACCCTAGGCAAATCGCACATCGGTTATGGCCTATAGAGATGATGAGTTTATAAGATAACATTCGTCTTACAATGACACAATGCGTTTTGTGGTCTACTTCAAGTGGAGTTCTTCGGAACGTGGAGTTCTCCGAAACTTGCAGTTAAACGTACTCATGTGAAAGTAGTACTTGTATAGGTAACCTCTCGGGAAGTCTTCACATAAGGGCCACAAAGCAAGGTCGTGAGCTTGCAGGCAAAGCGGACAATATTATGGTCTGAGTAGGTAAGGTGCGTTCAAGGTGGTGGGGCAAACCTCATTGATGACGATGAGTCCCTAGGGGGAGGGTGATTGTGACACCCTAGGAAAATCCCACATCATTTGTGGCCTGAAGAGATGTTGGGTTCATAAGATAGCATTAGCCTTACAATGATACAACGCGTTTTATAGTCTATTGCAAGTGAAGTTCTCCAGAACCGGTAGTTAAGCATGCTCATGTGAAAGTAGTGCTGTTATGTGTGACCTGACGGGATGTCTTCACATGAGAGCCACAAAGTAAAGCTGTGAGCCTGCATGCAAAACGGACAATATTGTGGTCCGAGTAGGTGTGGTATTACAAATAACCGACTAAGAGAAGTTTTCAGTACACACTCGTTTAAGTTAATGTGTTTTCAACCACGACAAAGACGCAAGGTCAGGTCCTCGACTAAAAATATTTTGTTCATGTTAAACCGTAAATTTGAACCAAGAGGATTTTAGTTTGCACCAAATTTGATCTTAGTGTGATATCCATTTTCATGCAAATACCAAATATGTTTTCTTAAATTCATAAGTAATTAGCTCGCAAGAATCGAACAAAGGTCAATCAGAAAGGTAAAAGGCTGCATAACCACTAGGAAAACAAACATTTTCTTTACAACTACGAACTCTTTTATCTTTATTACGTACTTAGATAAAAATAAAAATGTCATCTTCACAAAATTACATACGCAGAAAAAAGTTTTTCGGAGGCAGTGCCACACTGCCCCCTATGTAGGACCGCCACTGTCCACATGTCGGTATTTTCCGATTTTAGCAAACATTATTCGAATGCTCTAAGAGTTATGTAAATACTTTCACTTGTTTATGGTTTTAACAACCAACATTATTAATCGGCTTTCATGTTTCGTTCTTATAAGAAAATTTCTGTAAAACGCAGTGTTCAAAATAATATAATGAGATGCCTAAATTTCTTTTCGGTTAGTGGTGATTTATATGCTCTATACAGTCTACAATGTGTATAAGTCGAATGATCCCCAAGATATTTTTTCATCGATAAATTAGTGTTTATTGCATAACATGCGTATTATACAAAAAATGATTAAAAAACTTAAAACTTGTGACTAATTTTGCTAACACGTGTGGATTTAACTCATTGGATTGTGAAGCAACGTGACCTATTGTTACAACCGATTAATTATACTCACCTAAGATACATTGTATTGACAATTATCTTTCTTAAATAGTTACCTACATTGTCTAACTTTCGACAGTGATTACTAACTATCTAGGTACTCATAAAATCATAAATATGTACTCTAATATTCGCAAATCAAAATTTGAAGTAAGTGTTAAGAAACAAAAAAGTTAATTTAAATATAAAAAATTGAGAACTTCTACAAATTTCACAGATACTACTAGGACGAAGTTCAATTTTCGAATATAAGCACTTCATCCAGCAGAGTATAACGCGAAACATATACTATTTTAAACATGCGTCATTAGTATACACAGTAGTATATAAACAAACAACATTTCATTCATTCAACCTATGTGAGATGTAAGATTGAAAGGTCTTTTATAGAAAAAATTTAATATAGTAGCTAAATGTTGTATCATGAAACTTTAGTATCATTTATGTGTTCATATACACCATTTATCTTCTTTTGAAGAATTGAAGGTACTCGGTTAATTGATGCCAAGTACAGTTTTTTAAGTGAAGCAATAGGACGAGGAGATCCTCTATCGAGTATAAGGCGTTGTTTGTGTATGTCCCGAATAGATGACTTCACATATGTCTAACTGCAAGTTTCAATTGCTAGTTAAGCATTTAAACCAAGTAGATGTGGATGTTTCATCACCGCTTCAAGAAAGAACCAACGTGGTTGCAAAAATGTTGGTTGTATATCATCCTAGAAGTCGTATTTCACCCGAATACTTAAAAAAAATGGTTGAGACTTTGAACACCATCCTGTATTCATAAAAACGTAGATATAAACGTATATGAATTCGTATATAAAAACGTAGATAAAAACATTTATTAAAATGTATATAAAAACGTATATAATTACATATATAAAAGCATGAATACGTATATAAAAATGCATATAAATAGGTATAAAAAAGTTCAAGGACGGTTGATGCAATATTTACCAATCATAAGAACCATTTATGTAAAAGCGTATATAGTTTAGACGGATCATTTACAATATTTACGGTCAAAGTTTATAAAAAAAGAATTCAAAAAGTCAAAAATGGACACTTAATATGGGACGGAGGGAGTAATATACACGTAAGTGTTTTTTTATTCGATGTTTATAAAAGTATTTTGTGTCGAGTATGATGATTTTTTAAATGATTAGTTGTTCTTAAATAGATACCGACCTAGATCGTCTAACTTTCAAAAGTCATTACCTTATATAAAACAAGTACGTGAAAAGTTATATTAGTACGTAATGCATACCAAAAATCTTATGATAATATTTTGTCAATGTCTTTGTATGCTTGTATAATTGATTTCGTCCAATATCTTTATTGATTTTATGATCATGTTATTGCACACAATCATACATTATGCATTTATATCTGCTGTATAGATACAGAGTTCTTTCTGAAAATAATATCCTACTTTTGGGTTTATCTTAATGCAGGGATAAATATGTCTACATTCAACCTTCTCATATCCCGCCTCAGCGAGATTGGGTATATATGTTGTTGGTGTTCAGGGTCGTCTTTAAATTTCTAAAATTTTTGAGGGCCTTGGGCGAAATTATATAATAAGGTCTTTCGAAAAGAAATGTTATATATAAAGTGTCACAGTTTATAAGATATAATGCAAATTAGTTATCTAAACGTTTAACATATTACTCAACTAAGATATTTTCTCATCTAAACATTGTTTTCTTCGAAAAAAATACATGTACACATGCATTGTTAACGGGACAATTTTGGGGATTCTAAAATTTTGAAGCCCTATGCGATCGCTCATCCCGCACACCCTAAATGACGGCCCTGTTGGTGTTGGTGTTGTTGTAATACATACAAAAAATTAAGTGAGTTGATAACACATACTAAAGACCAGACTAAAAGCATGCATGAGGTTGTACCTCCATAAAAATAATGGCACTGGGACACCATCATCAACTGTTACTTTCTGCAATAATTGCTGTTGATGATAAAATTTGTACTCCGTAAATGATAGTATGAGACCGACTGTGAAATTCTATCTAAAAGTTTGTACAATGTATTCCAAAAACATTGCATAACAATAATTTTTTTTCCAAGTTCAAGTTAGTTTACAAGAACACTTTGATTTAAGAATCACAAAAGCCTAGTTGGTTCACGGACCATATTTGGTCACTGAAAGATAACACCTGTTGGTTAGTTGATCTAAACCATGATGGTCCATAATTATTAGCCAATGGTCCATAATTATTAGCCATGGTTCATGTCTGTTGTGAACCTTTAGACTGCTACATAGGCGGTCTGAGGAAATGATATCACACCATTTGTTAGATTAATGTCTAGATATCTATCACGTGCACCCAGAACAAAAAGTCATCGGGTGCATTTTAGGTAAATCAAACAAGACTACATATACAATATTTTAGGACCAGGTGCATTTGTAGAAAATCGATGTTCTTAAAAAAAAAATTAACACTACGACACAAAAATTCATAGGTGTCCCGTGACCCCCCGGACCCACCTTGGTTCCGTCACTGATCAAGTGTCGGCACTTATGTAAACTTCAAAGGAAAATGCAGAGGAACAGTATATGCCACCTGCTTGTTTTTCACCAAAAGATATATGTAACAATGTAACATACATACAATTTCTCACAAAATCATGCCATTTATAAGTTATAACCTAGAGTATATCATAGCATAGTGCTGCATATATTGGTACCAAAAATTTAAGTATGTTGCCTCATTTGGTTAAAAAGTTTTGAGTATGTTACATCGTTTGGCTATACATACAGTAAGTAGGGATGGATTGGTAACAAAGTGAATATACATAGCGTTCCTCGCAGTTATCACTAAATTCAAAAGCAAAAATCATAACGGAGAAGCTTATATACATTCGTTTATTAACATACGGCATGAAGTTTATACATCTGTACTTAGAAATGTAGATTCATGTCCTACATGAATTTACATAGAAATACAGACCGCCAAATTAATTCTATATACAATATAGATTCAAGGACAGGCCGGGTTAGGCTCGTATATCAGCCATTAAAGAAGTTTAAGGTTCGGTTGAATGATGAACATGTACAAATCACAACCAAATTTATGTCAAGGAGATGGACCTCCCAAGTATTGAATCCACTCTTCCGGGGTCCCCTTTCTCATTTTCAGCATCTTTATCGCCGTGTTTGTTAAAGGTATGGCAATTATATCATAGTCTTTTGGAGCCTGCAATACCAAATTCATACCATCATTACCCGTTATCGCATAGTATAGAGACTATAAAAGGGAAAAGATTTGTGTGCTTATCTACAAAAAAAAATAAAAAAAAAAAAAAAAAATATTTTTAAACAAAAGAGCACTTCTGAGTGTTTGAATAAAAATGTTTATCGGTTGATTTTATAGTAAATACCCACTTAGTAATAAGCAAGTTGGAACCTGGTTAAGCAATCCCATATATCCCCTAACAGGAAGTGTACTTAACAGGCTATTAGAAAACCCCATAAACTTGAAAACGAGTCCATTTTAATTAAAAAGAAAACTAAAGAATACCTTCGGCGCCTTATGCAGCTTCATGTTTGCTTCCTCGGGTGTTTTATGACCTTTCTTAGAGTTGCAACTTAAACAAGCGGTAACCTGTGAAAGGAGATTAATTGCATCAGCATTTCTTTAAAATGATCTTAGATCACGATGTGAAATTGTCTTTACCAGATTATCCCATTTCCATTCCCCACCTCGTGATAAAGGTAACACGTGGTCAATAGTTAAATTCACAGGAGAGGAACAATACCTGTCGATTATAGAAATAACAGTTCAGACTTCAGACTACAAATTGCATTTGGATATTACTTGCACACTGTAAGTACTTATTTGCAATTCTATTCCAAGTTATACTGACGAATATATTATTAAGTATATGAACTTTGTGATACAGACATAGAGTACTCACTGGCAAGAAAAATTGTCACGCGCCAATATGTTCTTTCGACTAAGTGTACTTATAGTTCTTCTTCTCTTAACAACTTGAAGCAAATGTGGGACCTGAGGCACCATATATACACACATTGATCATTCATCAAGACAGATATAGAAAGCAACAAACATCGTGGTATAAAATGTATTACCCTTAAAACCGCAGGTATATAAAAGGATCCATTAGGCGAGTTCACCGTTTGATCATAATATTCAAGAACATCCGCCTGTATTAACATAACTTCACAGATTTAGAGACAACTAAATTTATGAAATTCGAGATACTAATCAGTGCCACATGTCTAACCTTTTCCATGAACTCCAAACAAATGGCACGTTTCCAGCAGACGACATTTATAGGTCTAACGCAACAATCACAATTAGATACAGTCATAGGTGGTAGTTCGGCATATATAGTCTCAAATCATGAACACTAAGTTATATTAAAAGGTGTCTTAGGGGGGGTGCCTGTTAGAGCTTATTTTTGGGCTTATTAGCTTATTTGGTTCAGCTTATATTGCATAAGCCCGTAATTTCCAGCTTATTAGGCAGTTATTTACTGAAAGTAATTATAATATGGTAACAAAAAACACAAATCACAAACCTGTACGAAATATCCAAAATCAAACCTCGAAAACAAGACAGATCATCACTTTCATAATCAGGATCACCCAACAAACCATCATAAATAGCTTCTTGATCAAGGATCGCATTCGTTTCATTTTCATTCACACTTTTCGACCTACGACCAGAAGCCGATGCAAAAACACGGGTATTTCTAGTGATCTTATTGCAGTTATAGCTACTTAACCTCGTGATCTTACGTGATCTTAGTCCCATCACGTCTTTTGGCTCAAATTTTTGTGACATTTCATCAACCATGAAGATGGGTTTCAAGCGATGTAAAGCAGTGAATTCTGCCATTAAACTAGATCAAATTTGAGGTGATCTATGAACAAAAGTAAAGTGTTGAAATTTCAATTTTGGTGAGTGATTGAGTTGTGAAAGTTTTGTATATATTGATTTTACGTGAAAAAACTGTTGCCACATATATTCCCTCGTCAAATATCTTTGGACTTAAAGATGTGAAATTACTGTATTGTCCTTGTCATACCAAATAAGTAACATGTGGGAATATTCCGATCACTGAAAACATGGGTGAAAACAGGATGAAAATGAGGCGAGGAATATCGAGGATCGTATTTATCATCTCCGTCTTCATTTCTCACTCCCCATCTCCATCCCCGTCGGGGAATCGTTTTACATCCCCATTCCTGATGAGATCGGGGATCCCCATAGGGATTAAGGGATTTTTCGCTCTTATGAATTGAGCAAATTTTTTTACATAACTAATTGAAAATATAAAGATTTGACTTATAAAAATGTCTTAAAAAGTATACGTCATCTACCTACTATATAAAACAAGCTTTATAAGAACTCGAAGCATAAATTGTAAAAAAATAACAGCTATCCCAGCAAAAATAATGTATCCAGAAAAAGAAGAACCCAAAGAAAAACGCCGCCAGCTATTGATGAATGAAATTCGTAAATATCAAAAACCCCCAAAATTTAATTAATATATTTTTTCGCTGTTAAAATTAGGTTGAGATCATTTGCGACCTGTAAGACAAGAGTATTACAGTGTGTGGTC
The DNA here is from genome assembly GCA_026074375.1 of Tanacetum coccineum. Lineage (NCBI taxonomy): Eukaryota > Viridiplantae > Streptophyta > Magnoliopsida > Asterales > Asteraceae > Tanacetum > Tanacetum coccineum. Next base: position 15,846 of record BQNB010129363.1, read on the forward strand.
CATTAGCCGATTAGTTAACCGTCAGTTGGCTATCCGATTATTAGTGAATGTCTTCAAGAACAGTCCCCGTTGTCTTCTTTAGCCATTGGTAATGTAGCTGTCATAAGTGCGCATGCAGACAACATCAAATCTGAAGGTATGCAATGTTTCTTACTTCTTGCATTAGTGCTACTTATAAGAGTATTTTTTAATATCTTTTCTAACACTTTTCTTCAAGTTGTTTTTGCAGATATCATCATCAAATATGGACCAACAAGTTATTATTAACCCCAAGCTTTAAGCTCTAAACCTGCATATGCACTTTCAGAGGTTCTATCTTCTTCTCACCTGATTATTATAGAGGTGGCAATCTCGGCCCATTTGTATGGAATTAGTAACAGGTCAAATGGGTAAAATATTGTAATAAACAAATAATGGGACTTGTCAAATGGGTCAAGAGTCAACTAACATGCATTCAAAGGCATACAATATCGTAAATCATTCTATCTAGAAAGGAAACATGGCTTTGTTGTTTTTTTAGTCTAGCTCATGTGACATGCAAGGTATTTTAAAGAACCTTCTTTTAACAATAGTTGAACTATTTACAACATTTAAATATGTGATAATCAGTAATCACATTGGTGTTTCGACATATAATCCATTGAATATTTCTTTGTGTTATTAGGTGGTGACCATTTTAGGTTGCGCGTTTTGATCATTATGGGTCAAGATAATGAAGCAAGCGATGAGTTAAAATACGGCTTTCCGTCTTCATATAATCAGGTATGTCCCACTTAAAAATAATAGCATAGTGGGATGAAGGAAAATTAATTGATGAGCAAGCAGTTTCTGGAAACAACTGTAGTTACTAAGGTGTATAGGCTGGAACATACTAACAAACTAATGGTAGTAATTAATTAGTGTGAATGTGATCATAGGCTGGAGCATACGTAGTGGGCTACAAAAGAGTTGCGATGACCACAATAACAGGTGCACACCATACTTTCCCAAGCTCTCAACCACACTTTGTGCCTGCTCCCAAACCTGTTTACACTATTTGTCATTGGTTATTAAAAGTCTGTTTACTTTAAATTCAACTAGAGAAATATTTGAAGAGTGTATTTTAAATAAATATGTTTGGACTCATGTTATTGCAAACATGAATCAGATGGATGCATGGACCTCAAATGGTGGCATTTAATATACATGTTGGATATCTACACCGGCAATGAGGGTTATGGATAGACCAATACTTTTTAGATGTACCTCCGGTCGTGGATGATGAAGCCAGAAAACATTTTAAACTTGATGACCTCAAGAAAGGTATGATGACCTCAACTGGTTAATGGTGCATATATTTACCATATTAGTTATGCACATCAGACTATTTGTCCCTTTAAATCAGATACAATAAACTTAATATTGCGACATAATCAGATAATCACTTTCAAAATGGAAATCCAAACACTCCCACTTGAAACACTTTGTGGGGTTTTCTTTTAGTTAAACACTTGGCAGGCAAATCTAAAATAATCATGCTATACTAAGTTGTAAATTTTACGTTGAAAATTGTATCATTAGTTCAGTTCTTAGTTTGGGGTTCATTTTAAAAATTCTTATGAGAAAAATTAAAAGATGGCTGATTGTAATATCTTGGGGAATTTGTGATGCGAGATGAGTAGCCTCGAGGTGTTTCTAAAGGCTGAATGCGTGAAGGTGAATCCTTTCGAGTACTTTAGAGGAACAACTACAATACAAGTTTCGTGAGGTAACATCATATTCAGTAGGTAACTTTAGTTTAGTTTAATTTAGTCATTATATTAAAATCGTTATTATCTACTTGTGTATTAGACAAACGTATACAATGAAGATAGTGAGCGAGTACAACCATTGGTTGCAACCGATGGCAAGTGTCTCGAGCACGAGAAAAGAACCTATCGGTATGCTTTCTTTTTAATATTCTTTTGACATTGTATTAAAATTGTATAAAAGTTATGCAAGTTTAATTAAGCAATCCCGAACACCCCTTTCAGCTGATCATCATGTTTAGGTTTTTAAAATCAGAGAACCACGTTCAAAACGCACACCCAAACACAATCTTATATTTATGTTGTATATTTTGAGGAACAAAAATGTAGATTGCTATTTAGTACAACAATAAGTTTGAAGATAACACACTGTATAATTGTACATATCAGGGATCATACTTCTTTCCCTGGTATCTTTGTATTTTATGCATAAGCATTTGCGAAACATGCTTTAAGATCAATAATATAGATATGGAATAAACTTGTCATGTGTTACTATCAAGGTTATAAATAGCGTTAGGCGTGCCGTGGCGGCATGACCAAGCCTCGCGCCTTAGTAGCATTTGCGTTTTTAAGGCGTGGCTTAAGGCGGTCCAAAATATGAAAATCTACCTACTATATTTATATCATATTTCAGAGTTTATATAAAGCGTTGTATATATGAATAAAGTTAAGAAACTATCTTTACATGTAATATTTTTCATTTTGAAAAAAAATAAAAATTTATCGGAGTTGAATCTTAAAGGCTCGCCACGCCTCACGCCTTAGCGCGCCTTATCGCGCCTTTTCACGCCTCATCTCACGCCACGCGTAGAGTCGACGCCTTGGTCCATTTCGTAACGCGGAGGCCACGCCTCACGCCTTAGCGACGCCTTGGCGCCGCAAGGCGCGCCTTTTAAAACACTGGTTACTATGCAACATTGCTAAAATAAATAAAGAAAGTTTTTGAATAGCTATATTATCGTTCTAAAGAACTAATTGATATTTTTTGAACATGGTGAAGTTTTGCATCTTCAAATTTTTGTCATGGCCTGAACATTTCAAGTTACCGTTTGTTTTCTTATTGATCAAGATCCATAGCAGACACCTTATAACTATATGTTTAGGATTTGAAAGCTTGCTGCAACACACATTTTTTTTCTTCATTAAACTAATTAATGATCATTTATCAAGTACCTTATATTGTGAACTTTAAAAGTTGTTTTTATAGTATTTCCTATAGTACTTGAACTTCATATAGTATCCTATTTACAGGACTATTTAAAGAGCATTGAAATAACCCACATTTTATGTTTGTGAACTTTGAAAACTTTTATTTTTTGGTCATTACACTATTATATTTATGACAACTAAAACTTTTTTTTTATATCTGTATTCATGTTGTATAACTTTGATGTATAATAAATTATTCACTCTTTATTTTTAATTGTTTGTCCACCAATGTTGTTTTTCACTTATTGCGGTCTTCTTTAGATATAGTTTCAGATTATTTTAT
>BQNB010129364.1:0-16356 GCA_026074375.1 Tanacetum coccineum
AATAAAATATTAGCTAGAAAAAATTTTAATAGAGCAAACATAGAGGGATATGATTAATTTTTCCTATTTGGCTCCCCTCTACACTTAAGTTAAACATTGCCCTCAATGTGATAACTGATAATAGAGATAAAATAGGGAAAATTAAAGGAAAATGGTACTTCCTGAGGCATAGAGAAATGCATTGCTGTAAGCTAATCTTGAGCATACGTCATAATTTTCCATATCTTTTAAGCTAGAGTACTTGCTTAAGAGTAAACAAAAGCACACAAAGAGAAAATATTTTTGTTGATTTTTTTTAAGATATTAGTAGAGGAATGGAGGAGGAACTCCTCCACACTTAAGGGAAAGCACGCGTTGCCTCCCGAGAAGCGCTTAATTTTTTAAGAGAGTCGTTAGCTAGACTCGTATTTCGGGGGTCATTTGCTTGGGAAAAAAAGGAGTGACTGCTTCCCTTGGGTCATTATCTTCTTCGTGATATAGTTTGAGTCGGTGACCATTGACTATGAACGTCTTTCCATCTTTTCCATAAAGTTCAACATATCCGGATGGATATTGATGTTTCACTACATAAGGTCCCAACCATCGAGATCTAAGTTTCGGTTGTTTAAATTTATACTTTGAGTGAAAAAGTAGGACTTTATTTCCTTGCTTGAATTCCTTTCTCATTCGTAATTTTCTGTCATGCCAGACTTTGGTTCTTTCCTTGTATAGACGAGAGTTTTCATATGCTTGGTATCTAAGTTCGTCTAACTCGTGCAATTGGAACATTCTTTTCTCACCAGCAGCGATTAAATCTAGGTTGCAATTCTTCAGTGCCCAGTATGCACGGTGTTCAATTTCAAATAGTAAATGGCAATTCTTTCCATATATTAGTTTGTCTAGTATGGTACCGGTAGGTGTTTTGTAGGTTGTACGAAAAGCCCACAGAGCATCATCAAGTTTTCTTGACCAAATAGCAGGATTGTCTTTAACAGTTTTTTCAAGAATTCTTTTAAGAGCCCTGTTCGTGTTTTCAACTTGACCACTAGTTTGAGGGTGATAAGATGTAGAGAAAGGGTGGTTAACTCCATATCTTTTCATGGTTTTTTCCATTATTTTGTTACATAAGTGGGTACCTCGGTCGCTGATTAGAGCTTTAGGCATTCCAAAACGGCAAAATAGCTTCTTCAGAAAGGTGATTACTACTTGGGCATCATTGGTTGGTAAAGCTTGAGCTTCGGCCCATTTAGATACGTAATCTATGGCGACTAGAATGTATTAAACTTATATGATTTCGGGAATGGTCCCATAAAGTCGATACCCCATATGTCAAAAATTTCACATACTTAAATGTTTTTCAAGGGCATCTCATCACGTTTTGATATATTTTTGGTCTTTTGGCATGCTTCACATAAGCGAACTAGAGTATGAGCTTCTTTGATGATTGTTGGCCAGTAAAATCCTGAATCAAGGACTTTTTTAGCAGTTATGTTGGGTCCATAATGTCCACCTGTTGGTCAGTGGTGACATTTATCTAAAATGGTTTGGGTTTCTGGTCCAGATATACAATGTCTGATCATACAATCATAACATATTTTGAAAGGTAAGGTTCCTCCCAAAAGTAGTGTTTGAGGTCAGAGAAAAAATTATTCTTTTGTTGATATGTCATCCCTTTTGTTATAATATTACCGACTAGGTAGTTTGCAAAGTCTGTGAACCATGGTTCATCTTTGGTGTTGATTTCCATAAGAGTTTCTCCAAGAAAGTTATCATCGCTTGTCTCATTGTTTTCAAGTCGGGATAAGTGATCGACTGCGATATTTTTGGTACCTTTTCTATCCTTGATTTCTATGTCGAATTCTTGTAGAAGTAAGATCCATCGATTAAGGCATAGTTTAGCATTTTGCTTTTTAAATAAGTGCCTTAGAGCTGAATGATCGGTATGAACAACCATAAGTTCTTTTTCGGTTACGGTGTATTTTTGTTGAGCGAAATTAAGGGTTTTGCTTGCGAAGTAGATCGGGTGAAAGTTTTTACCATCTTTTTGACCTAAGACGGCTCCTACAGTGAAATCACTTGCATCATACATAAGTTCAAACGAAAGAATCCATCTTTTTGACCTAAGACGGCTCCTACAGTGAAATCTTTTTGACCTAAGACGGCTCCTTCTTTGACCATGAAATGAAATTTTTCCCAGTTTAGGATGAGATGAGCGTCTTTACAATATTGGAGCATTTTATCAAGGTTGTTTAGGCATGTGTTGAAAGAATTTCCAAAGACGGAGAAATCGTCCATGAATACTTCGACTGATTCTTCGATCATATCGTGAAAGATTGCCAACATACACCTTTAAAATGTGGCAGGAGCATTACATAGCCCAAAAGGCATTCGCCTATAAGCGTATGTGCTGAAAGGACACGTGAATGTTGTTTTTTCTTGATCTGAGAGAGAGAGATAAGAGAGAGTTGAGAGAGAAAAAAGATTTTTGATATAATGAAAACTTTAGATATTTTCTAAAAAAGAAAATATCTATATATATTTAGATATTTTAGAAAATATCTAAATATATATAATATACCCCCTAAACATTTTAATGTGTCGCGCGGGATAGATTCAACTAGGACCGGGCTCAGGTTTTGTTGGGATTGAAACCCGAAACATATACAATATTAGATTAACTATCGAGCCCGATTCCCGTTATTATTCTTTTACAAACATTAACTTATTTAAGACCGAAGCTCCATCGTAGAGTGAACCCGTGCTTCCTCTTGTTCGACTCAATTTAAATGAGGCTCAAATCTCCCCCGAAGTGAGGTCTTGAACCAGGAACGAGGCTTCCTTTAATGACTCAATCTAAAATTGATGGTAACAATCTCCCCGAAGTGGAGTTCATTGACGACACTTCTTCCATGAGATTTCAGTAGTTTGCTTTTGTCTGTTTAGCTAGAGTGTTTCTTGGTCTTTGTCTTCGTTGTATGTTGTAGGCTTGTTCCGTCATGCTTTGCGATCATTGACTTTGAGCCTTTGTTTATTGTTCTTTCTCGTCTTTGCCAATCTTGCGATCTTGTGTCTTTGACCAATGCTCATACTTTTGCATTATCTTGAAATGCTTTTTAATCAGAGTTTTGCGGAAGTCTTTTTCTTTAAATCTTGAGCTTTCTTGATACTTGGCTTTAATAGATTGAGCATTTGAATGGGATTGAGGGTGCCGTTACCATCGTTTGACCTTGCAGGTTTTACGTTAGTGAATAAACAAAAGATAAATTGATTTGAAAATAATCGAACGTGTTACTTGTAAAAGCGTTTTTGTAACACATCGAGAGTGTCATGTTTTTTATCAAAATTCATCAACCGTCAATTCATTTTACTGGACCAAATCGATATCCAGTTTGTCACAGTTTGATTCATATTGATATCTTGCAAGTCACCTACGACAGTGCTGTTTGATGATGACATGAAGGAGTTACCATTCGTCATGTGGTGAATACTAAAGGTATCAATCTGAATGTTCGGGCAAAAATCACAATGTATTGTGTAGGACTCTTGATAACTGCTTGTGAACATGATGATGTTCACAAGTGTTGATATGGAATGTGTCCTAACGAGATTTTTGATTGATCTCTTGGCTCTAGACTCGATTAGTGCATTTTGGTTTTAGTACTCGGAGGCTGGAGCATATTGCCACCTATTCAATATCAACAATCTCGAAGTGAGATGTCAATAGATAACGTGTGTATCTCCGTGACAAATGAGACAAGTTTCTGTTGAGAGAAACCCGAATGGCTTGGGAAGGGTTGTGCATTGCATCACTGGGTCCATGGAGGTACGTTTTCAAATTCCAGCAATCATTCTTGTGATTTGATAGCATATGTTTGACCCGGTTCATGGCTTAGTTGTGTGGAGAGCTTTTTCTTTAAGGACCCTTTACCAATACATTTCTTTTTCATTCTTCATCGCCTTCAATGCTTTCCATGACTCGTCTTTACTAACACCTTGGTTGTGATTGATTCCAGTGTTAACTCATTCTTAGTCAGCACTATTTCCCCTATACATTCATCTCCAATCATACCTAAGGACTGCTATTTCTAACTTTGGATTATCCTTGGGTAGATCCTCCGGTTCTGGTTGGATCATAGGATTGATTCCTAACCTAACCACCTTATGAATTCAGAATCGTCGTGAAATTAAGATGTTGTTGGGTATATGACTCGATCATAAAACCTTTTCACCCATGAGTCAATTAGAGATCATATTTTAAATTATTTTCTCCCTTTATTTTTTAATAATAAACAACTTAGTTTTTGAAATACTTGTGATTATATATGTCTTGAAAATCTGTGGGAGATAATATGGTTCTGTCAATGAATGGTTTGGAACATTTTATAATGTTTTGAATGACATAAGAATGGTCGTTGATGAAGTATCCAAGACATTAAAACTTTGGTTTTTCGAAAAACTCCCCCTCTAAAATAGACCAAATAGAGGAAATTGTTGTACTTTTGATAACACTGTGAGGGATGGAGTGTTGAACACTACAATTGTTGTAGATTCATGAAATTGTCATCGAGAATATTCTTGAAAAATTGTGTAAATTTCAAGCTTTATTGATTAAAACCAGTTGTTAGTGTAGGACTTCTCTTTCTACGGTAAAGGGTAAGGCACTGAAGTAACTATCTTTTTCTAGAGCTAAAAAACATTGAATGTCTTGTAAGAACATCAAGACCAAGAGACATTAATTTTCTCGTTGGGAGGGATTAGTTATAAACCTTCCTTTATTGAAGTCCGGGGTTAGTGTACTTGACATTTGCACATAAGCCATTTAGAAAATTAGAAATGACATGTTTTGAAACTATTTGTAAAACTCTCGCTCGAACTTCATTTACACTCCCGTGTCAATGTTAATCGACATTTCTAAGCACGTAAATGTTATCGATTCCAAGAGACATGTCGAGAAGAATTTTTTTGTAAAATTTTCTGTTTTTGATGTTTTTGTATTTTCCTTTTTGAAGTTTATATTTTTGTATTTGCTTTTTTCATAAATATGTAACCATTGGTGATGTTTGATGATTGATATCAAGAAGTCTCATTTGTCAGAAATCCTCCAGTTTCGCTGGAGTCAAAATCCATACCAATCCTTCTGATAAGATTACTTAAAAACGATCCTCAGGAAGGGCTTTCATAAACATAGTCAGCTATTTGGCTATTCAGTTCTGAAAAAAATATAATTAAATTATTAACATTTTCAACATGTTCCTTTATGAAGTGATAAGAGTATGGATGTGGCTTTGTCCGTGAGTGTTGTACGGGTTGCATGTGATTGCTATGCGACTGGAGAGTCGCAAATACAACGGTAGTTTGTTGTTAGTTGAAGCCATAATCTTGAAGTTATGTCCTCATCCACATTTCTTGTGCACAACTTGCATGATAATTCCAATACTCCTGCCTTGCTGAGACATTGCAGTGCAGTTTTGTTTCTTTGACATCCAGTTACAAGTGTATCACAAGGCAACTGTATTCCGCCAGAGTGCTTTTCGAGTTCAAGGCATCCCGCTCTTGGATCAGCGTACTAGAAATGTTGTTAGGTTCAAAGCCAGAATCTTTGGTTACCAGTGTCTCCAATGTTATTGGTCACCCTTTTAGGTATTTAAAGATTCTTTAACATCCTTGGGTGCTTTTGTGTTTGGTCGTGCTGATTAACGTGCACAATAGAATACTGCTTGCACTAAAGTTAGTCTTCTAGATGTCAAGTACATGAGTGAACGCCCGTTTTACTACGATCAATCAGATTTGGTCTACGGGTTTCTCCACTCAAATCTACACGCTCACGTCGTCCCACCCGCGCCCCGCCCCCTCACCTGCCCTCTATCTTATAGAAAATCGGCTGTCCACACAATCGGCACCGTGACATCCACGCCCTGCGCCACGCACCCCCCAACCCTCACCCCTCATGTTATTTTCAGAATTTCTAAAGCTGTACTTGGCCTGATTGATAAAATACCTTTTGGGGACTGGTGGATCTGAAGTCCTAAAGTATTTTATTACCCCTATTAAGGACATTTAATATCTACTGTGCATATTGTAATTTTCAAATCGTTTTGAATATGTAGATTTGAGCGATCCAAAAATTATGTCATCACGTACTTTGCACTAGTAGAATATCACTCCACGTATTTTTATTTTGAATAAAGTGGGTTCAATTGTACTTTAGTTATAGCCTTTTAGGACATCAGAAGGTTTGATGTTCCATCGTACCAGGCTCTTGGTGCTTGCTTTAATCCATACAAAGCTTGCCTTAGAAGGATAGACTTTTTCTGGGATGATTATGGATCAACGTACCCTTCTGCATGAGCAACGTAACCTCTTCTTTAGAGGACATTAAGAAATGCCGTTTTCAGTCCATCTGATAGATTGGAAAAGACTTGTGTGTTGCGTGGGAAACAAAAATCCGAATAAAAAAAATTGCTTCCAAGTCGTGCTACTTGGAGCATATGATTCTTCAAAATCAATTCGCTCTTCTGGGCATAACCTTAGAAAACAGTCGTGCTTTGTTGACGAATTACAGTCTGATCTTCATCCTTCTTGTTCTTCCTTAATCACTTTAGCTTTATATATCATCCTTGCCAGAATGGTTTGTCGACTTGTTCCCTGTTCTTTTAGTCGTCGAACTGATGAAGTTAATCCTGCATTGCTTCAATCCATGCAGAAAATCAGCCATTGACTCACTTAATGTTCTTTCGGTCAACAATACTCAACCGTGAGTGCGAACATACACATTTTCAGGATCTGTGGCAAGCTGTCGTTCTTGTTTTGAAATGGCATGGGATGGATTTCCACAAAACTTGTTCTAATGGAATGATCTCAGGTCCATCGGTAATCTTGACTTTGTGGTGAAATGTATGCAATCGGTTTATCAATGTTGCGTAAGGAAGACTCGCACCAATTTATGTATCCGTGTACAAAAAAGATGATAAATTTCAATCTTCTTGAAACGAGGCAGCGTGTTTGCTCATATGTTGTTTCTCTCTCGCTTGGATTTTTATCTTTCACTTTTTTTTTTTTTACTATCATTCTTTTCCTTTTTTATTTATTTATCCTTTATTCTTTATTTTTTTGTGTGTTGGGATTGTAATTAATTCTTCATAGTAAAGGACTGAAGAGAATTCTAACCTTGAGTGTGTTCGAATTGTTTCTCTGCTGAAGGTAACAAATTTTGTCTTGGGGGCACGGGGTCAGAGTTGTCTAATCTGAACGCCTTTGTCCTTCGAGGAACAGAGGCCTGAAGAGACATTTTTTTATCAGACATCTCTTGTGTTGTGGTACGAGGTCTGAAAATGTTGTGATCAGACATCAATTTCTTTGTTTTCATCAAAATTGATATGAATGGACTAGACTATAAGCGTGTTCTTTGTGTAAAATCTCGATATCTTCTTCCGACCTGAGTAGAATATCCCCACCATGACACACTGGATCCCCTTTTTCACTTTCATCTTATCTAGATTTTCCCCATCTTTAGTTATGTAGCAAGTGCAACCAAATGATGCTGTGGAAGATGTTTTACTGAAGGTTTCCTGTCATTTATGATGTGATATGCAGTCTTTTCATGAGTGGATATGATGATTGATCTGTTCTGAGTATAGCTGTGTTGCAACTGCTTTCAGCCAAAATGATAATGAAAAGCTTAGAAGCTGAAAAGCATCGTTCGAGCAAGCCTAAACCAGAGTACGGTTCCGTCTTTCGACCAGCGCCGTTCTGTTCAGGTGTTCGGGAGTAGAAAGTTTGATGTTCACTTCCTTCTTCTTTGATATAGGCATGGCGTGCTTGTTCAAGAATTCGTGCCTCTGTAGTACGAACAGTAAATAACTGAGGCTTGAAGATTGGGTTTAATGCATCCTTGAGAAAGTCTATGAGAATTATGGTGTTTCATTCCGTTGGATCGTTAAAAAGGTCACGTGTTTCTTGAATAGTCATCAACAATCACACAATATACGTCTTCCAGTTTATGCTTGCAAACTCGATCTTTGGACCACACAAGTCCATGTGAAGCAAAATTTTAGTCTTCCTTTGGATACTAGGAACTGCTTTTGTCTTGAATGAACTTCTTTTTGCTTTACTCATTTCACAAGACGAACAAAGTTGATACCTTGACATATTTTCAAACTGGGTAAGCCATTCACCAACCTCTTTCTTTGAGAGTATAGGTGATGTAATGAGTTCAGTTGAGAAAGATTCGATGCCAATAACCATGCGTGAGTTGGTGAAGCTTTAGCCATGAAACAGATTGGAGTTGTGAGTTGTTCTTGAAGAGATATTGTGTAGAGATCAGATCCACGATTACCAGTTAGTAAATCGTTTCCCTGAATGTAATCTTCACAAAAACAAGTAGGATTTCGCTTGAATGCAACCTCTCCATAAATCATGCATCACGAATTGAACAACCGAGAAAGATTGTGATTGAGGGCTTCGACGTATAAACCCATTTGATCGGTGACATTCCCTTGAATCAGATCTCCATAACTAAGAATTGGAGCAAATATCATTTCAAATGAAACAGTACCCATAAATTTTCCACAAAATTACACAAAAGTTTAGATTGCCCGTCATGTGCTTTGTGCATCCAGAGTCAACAATGAATAGGATGAGTTGTACAATCTGTGCAAGAGAATTAGAGGACGATGGAATATTGGACAAATTGGATCCTATGAAGTTTGATATCTTCAAGATATTAGTTATCCTAGAGACAATGTCTATAGTGGGACTAACACTTGTTGATTCATCATCTTTCCTAACCTTAGGCATCCATATCTTTTTGGTCCTAAGTGGCTTTTGTGTCCATGTATAACCTGATGGACATCTCTTAGCTATCCAACAATTTCTATTCCTGATTTGTATTCTCATACAACTTCTTATAGTAACTCTTGGATTTCTGAATAGTGGTATCTGATGCAACTGTTTTCTTATGGGGTGTTGCAACAGATTTGTTCGCTTTTCTCTTGGGTTTACTAGCACTAATAGGCACTATACGAGGCTTCTTAGTTCTAGCATTCACGTCTTTCAAGTATCGAGAAACACAAGCATCATGATTAGAATTAAACACACATTTTCCACATTCAGCACAAACAACATTCACATTTGAAGTTCTGGAATTTGTAGTGTTATTGCACACAGTTACAGATTTTGTTTTCTTAGAAATACTAGAAATCCTATGATGGTCTTCTACATTCCTTCTTTGTATACTTCACTTTGGACTAATGTTTGCACGACCTTTTCATTTCAGCTTGATAGCTCTTAAGCGTGGTCTGCTAACACTAGTTCGTGAATTACTCCTGAAGATTTAGACATTGTGAGGATTATATTCCTAGAAGCATGAGGCACACTGTGAGTGTTTTAGTCTGTGTTTGTGGTGGAGGCAAATTATATACATTCTGGTTTAAGAACTTTTGTGTTTAGAACCACTTAGTTTCTATTCCTGAGGCAAAACTCAGGTGAGTGATGGTTTAAATAAACCCATACCGGAACATTTGTTTTATGTAGAACCGACTATTTGTTGAACAACTTCTCATTTCAGGATGAATTTGAAAAAGGAGACGGTTTTCACTAAAACTGATGGTTTTGGCAATCCGTTGAGCATTTGTTGTCGAACAAACAGATGGTTTATCAAACTGAGTTTTCCACAGACTTTCCTTTGTACCTGAATGAGTTTCTTTAATCATGTTTCACCACATGTTCTGGTATAGCATTTGAGCTTTCAACATCGTGTATTTCATGATATTGTTCGACGTTCTTTTTTGAAATACTTGTGAAGCAAGTTCTTCTTTGCAAACTGGGTTGTTTTTCATCTGTTCTTTACAATGTTGTAAGAAATTAAAATATGTTCAACGAGAAATCAGAGTGTTTTTCAGTTTAGAAAAATCTTTTTAACAATGATTAGATTATGAACTTTCTTTGTTAACAGTTTCTAGTTTGTTTCAAAAGCTTTAGAGCATAGTCATTCCACATTCTTTGACTTTATGAAGGTTATTAAGCATTGCAATTAGTATTAGGCATTTAAATCAGACATTGAATGCAAATATGAACATGTAAACATCTTTAGGTCACACACTTTCGAGAAGTAGATCATATATGTTTGTAAATCCGCCTTTTCTGATTCAAGTTCGTCAAGCTCCTTTTTAAGGGATTCCTAAACGTACTCCAAATTCGTCTATATTCAGATGTTCATTTTCTCTTTTTAGTTCATGAATAAAAACATATGACTGTCTAGTATTGTTTGTTGTAAGAAGGCATTAATAAGATTTTGATCAAAACTTCCATTCTCTTAGCAGTTGGGTTAGGAAATGGCATACTAGTTATGATTAGACAAAGGTTTGTGTGACAAATAGGTTCTAAATGATTGAAGTTGTTTGTACTTCGTTATTAAAGTAGTTACTTTTTCTAATGGATTTATACATAGGTAGAAATCCAACGTTTTTTAGCAAATGTTTGGCTATGTCCTAAACAAACGTTTTTTCTCACATTGTCTTCCTAACTTCTTTAGCGCGTTCAACTGATCAGATAGATTTGAATGGTGGTTTGAAAGTTTCAGATAAAGATGTTTTGATATGTGTAAACTTATTATGGATGCAGAGATGTGTCCTTTATTCCACATTTTGTTCTTCTATCTTTTCAAGAGTCACTGTCTCTTCCCCTTGGGGCAAAAATCTGGTTGTTGGCAGATCAGAAGTATTCATAGGGGATTCTCTTACAATCGAGGCTTTATCAGATTGAGCTTTCTTGGAAGGTATTTTGGATTTGCAAAGGTTGATTACTCCATTATACGTAGCGCATTGGGGTGCCATACATGTGAATGGTCTGAATTGATTGATTGCGTTTATAAAGAATTTTATTTTAAAACATTTTTCTGTTTCTCCATATCAAATCATAGTGTTCAATGTCTTTTCCTTCCTTAACCTTTAAATCCGAAATAACCTTACTTTTCTCTTTGAGTTGACCTTCAAATTGTGACCTATTTAACAAACTCTTTTTGACTAGCTCATCGTGTTTCTGCTTGACAACTGAAATTTCTGTTGATGATGTGTTAACTAGAGTAGACATGATGAATGAATAGTTATGAATTATGAAGTGTGAAAGATTTTGTTGGATCTTAAGCAGGTAAAGTGATTGTTGTTGTTGTGGAAAACTATTTTACGGGATTTTACAAGTCTGCTAAAACCGAGGAAAATACAGAGGTATTTCGCGTGATTTTTTTAAATCATAGGAATCCGTTAAAAATATATTTATTGTTGTTGTAATCGTTTTGTCGTTGAAGAACTTGAACTTTTGTAAAACGTTTGTGAGCTAAAACGATGAACGGTGAAAATTTCTTACAACGAAAGGGCTAAAATTGAAAATTGTGAAACCTAAATGTAAAACTAAAAAGAATACAAAAATTTATATGGTTTTAAAAGTTGAGAAAAAATATGAAAGTTTGAAAGTAAAGGTTATTTTTTTAATCCTTGCTTTGTAATAAAAACAATAGGTTTTAATAGAATAACAAGTTAAGTATAGAATGAAAAAATAAAAAACCATAAATTAAAAGTTGTGGGGCCAAAAGAGGTAAAATTGGAAAATTACAAAAATATAAAAAACACGTGGTTTCCCATCCCTGATACACTTCTTCTACAATTTGATAAAGGAAGCTGTGAAAATTGCAACGAATTGCAATTTGATCTCGCGGGAAGCTACGGTTGATCGGTCGGTAAAAAATAAATATACACGTTGAGATCGAATTTCGCATGTCATCCGAACACGATGATATGATTCTTATGTCCCGTCGTTTATACGTCACGCTCGTAAACTCGGAAAAAAACCAAAAATTGTTAAAGAACGTTTAAGTTTTTTGTTCTCATTCGGTTCCTACCTAGCTTTCACTCGTTCGGGCTCCAGAGAGAAATGCACTCCGTTCGGTTGAGACGCAACACAGAAAAAAAACTGCGTCCGTATCCCTTGTTATTGTACTCGTTCGGTGATCTTTCAAACGTTTACTAATTTTCTCTTTATAGTTCGGGTCCATTTGAGATTTTTCACTAGTTCGATGGTCTCGTTCGATGGTCTCGTTCGATGGTCTCGTTCGATGGTCTCGTTCGATGGTCTCGTTTTCCACTCGTTCGATTGTTCCGTTTTCCACTCGTTCGATTGTTCCGTTTTCCACTCGTTCGATTGTTCCGTTTTCCACTCGTTCGATTGTTCCGTTTTCCACTCGTTCGATTGTTGTGTATTTCACTCGTTCGGTCCTTGAGTTTTTTGCACTCGTTCGGTCCTTGTGTATTTGCACTCGTTCGGTCCTTGAGTTTTTGCACTCGTTCGGCTCTTGTGAGTTTGTTACACGTTCGGCTCCAAGATGAAAAAAGAAAAAATGACAGAAACAAACCGCACCCTACTTGTAATGAGAAAGATGGTGTTTTTTTGGTGTTGATTTCCATAAGAGTTTCTCTGGGAAAGTTATCATCGACTTCACTATCATCGCTTGTCTCATTGTTTTCAAGTCGGGATAAGTGATCGGCTGCAACATTTTCGGTACCTTTTCTATCTTTGATTTCTATGTCAAATTCTTGTAGAAGTAAGATCCATCGGATAAGGCGTGGTTTAGCATCTTGCTTTTTGAATAAGTGCCTTAGAGCTGAATGATCGGTATGAACAATAGTTTTTGAGAGAATAAGATAGGATCTGAATTTGTCAAATGCAAAAACTACAGCCATAAGTTCTTTTTCGGTTACTGTGTATTTTTGTTGAGCAGAATTAAGGGTTTTGCTTGCGAAGTAGATTGGGTGAAAGTTTTTACCATCTTTTTGACCTAAGACGGCTCCTACAGCGAAATCACTTGCATCACACATAAGTTCAAACGGAAGATTCCAGTTTGGGCTTACGATCACAGGAGCACATGTGAGTCTCTCTTTCAATAATTCAAATGCTTTTTGACATTCATCATTGAATTCAAATGGAGTGTCTTTTTCGAGTAGTTTAGTTAGAGGTCGAGCAATTTTCAAGAAGTCTTTAATGAAACGTCGGTAAAAACCAGCATGTCCGAGAAAGCTTCTAATACCTTTAATATTAGTAGGGGTGGAAGTTTTGAGATTACATCGATTTTTGCTTTGTCAACTTCAAGTCCTGCGCTGGACACCTTGTGTCCGAGCATAATTTCTTCTTTGACCATAAAGTGACATTTTTCCCATTTTAGAACGAGATGAGCGTTTACAACGTTGGAGCATTTTATCTAGGTTGTTTAGGCATGTGTTGAAAGAGTTTCCAAAGACAGAGAAATCGTCCATGAATACTTCGACGGATTCTTCGATCATATCGTGAAAGATTGCCAGCATACATCTTTGAAATGTGGCAGGAGCATTACATAAACCAAAAGGCATTCGCCTATAAGCGTATGTGCCGAAAGGACATGTGAATGTTGTTTTTTCTTGGTCATTAGGATCGATAGGAATTTGAAAATACCCAGAAAAACCATCGAGGAAACAGAAGTATTTATTTCCTGCTAGTCTTTCTAGCATTTGATCCATAAAAGGTAAGGGAAAGTGATCTTTTGCGGTTGCTTCATTGAGTTTACGATAATCGATGCATACTCGCCAACCCGTAATGGTTCTGGTTGGAACAAGTTTATCATTTTCGTTGGTGACAACTGTAATACCACCTTTCTTTGGTACACAGTGGATAGGACTAACCCAAGGACTATCGGCAATTGGATAAATTATACCGGTATCCAAGAGTTTCATGATTTCTTTTTTGACAACTTCTTGCATGTTTGGATTTAACCTTCTTTGTTTTTGGACAACTAGTTTCTTATCATCCAGAAGTTGTATCTTGTGTTTGCAGAATGATGGGCAAATACCAGGAATATCTGTTGTTTTCCAAGCAAAGGCTTGCTTGTGTTTTTTAAGGACGAATATGAGTATGTTCTTCTTTTCTTTGGATAGCTGAGATGATATGATAATAGAAAGAAAAGAGGGTTCTTCCAGAAATACATATTCCAGATTATCAGAAAGAGGTTTAAGTTCGAGATCCGTAGGAGGTTCTTCGATAGATGTTTTGATTTTATAATCAGTATTGATGGTGAATTTTTCGAATGGTGGATCTTCGGTGTTGGATTCAGAGTCAGAGTTTTCATCGGCGGTCATTGCCATGAATTCATCGAATTCAGCAAAGATTTCTTCTTCAAGAAGGGTTCCTTCAATGGATGCAAATTTTACTACCATTGTCCTAGGAAGGAGCATCAAAATCTTCTTTAAGATTCATCGATGATTTCGCAATGAAACAGGTTTCATCGTTGAATTGGATTGTCTTATTGCCAGAATCGATATTGAAAATCATTCGTTCAGTTTCAACTCCAAGGTTGAGTTTGGTTTATGTTTCAATCGAATTACGGCGTAGCATTGTGAGAAAGGGTCGTCCCAAAAATAAAGTAGAACTTACTTATCTTCTTATCATTTTGCGAATAACGAATCGGCAGGAAAAGGTGAATTTACCAACTTAACGAGCATCATTTTCAGCTATTACAAACAGGGTATTGGGAATGATCTGCCGGCTAAATCTTACTGTTCGTTTTTTAGAGGTTTAAGATTTTCGAAGAGATAATTTGGCATATAGTGAATTTGCATAAGGGTTAATTGCTACGCACCAAGGTTCGGCTAAGGTATTGCGGGAGAACAGTTTTGTTGAAATTTACAGGGAATAAGAAAACTTCGGGGGTCTCCGAGTTTAGTGGAACTTCCTTTTGATCATCGCTTGAATTTTCGGTCACTTAAGAGCTGGCAGAAATTTGTTCGCTTTATGTTTGTTGCTTATGAGTTCTTGAGAAATTTTTCCATTATAATTAGGCATTCCGGCCCAGAATCGATATAGATGGTACAATTGATTCGAACTGCGCGGATTATGTCGAGATATTTTTTCCGTTATTGAGTTCCATTCTTTTCTTTCCTTAGACGTTGAGGGATACAAGTATTTTTGTTTGATGGTTAGGGTAATGTAGTTTCCTTGGACTGGTTTTGGATTTTAAATTTCGGGTTGTGTGTAGGGTTCTTCGTCATTCTTCATCTCTTTATTGTCGCGAAATTGATAGGGTTTTCAGAATTAGTTTGTTGATCATTTGAGTTCACTGGTGGGTTGTAGGATTTACCACTTTCTTGTGTAATACGACATTTCACATGCTCATTGCGAGATTGTGGAGGGTTGGTAGCTTTGGAATTGGTTCCTTTTGGGTTTGGTTGGTGTTACTAGATCAGAGGGCTGAATATTGCTTGGTCAGCAAGTCTGTGAACTTGGTTTCAAGGTTTGAATTGAAGCTGATGAATTTTTGGGCACCGGTTTCGAGTTGCGTTTTGAGATCCATGGATTGTTTCTTTGACAAAAGCGTGGTCCCCGATTGCTGAGATTTCATGTGTAATTGTTGAATTGTTTTTGAAGATCGTATGGTTTACATCGTATTGATCGGTTTAGTTGTCTCGATTTGTAACTTTCCTTGTTCGTTTTGAATCGCCAATTATCAGCGATTTCGAGTCTCGGTGGCGTGGGGGAATAATTGTTAAAAACGAGTCTTACGGGAAAATTTAGTTTGCATGAATTTGGCTTCTTCTTCTCGGGACATAGGTCCATTATCTTTATCAGATCGGGTTTTATTTTTTTTGGCATGGGTTTTGAGTTTTTATATGAGCATCCATTTTCAGGGGTCATGGTATCCATTGGGCCCATAATATTTGCAGTATTGGAAATTAATGCTACCTTTATTGCGAAAACAGCAAACATTTTTTAAGAGATGATTTGGTTTTTTGATTTTTAGCCCAGTCAAGCTTGAGTAAGACTTTATCTTCTAAAAGCCGAGAAGCTTGATTTGGTGTTTTATAGAGGAAAATACCTCGAGTTGCGGCATTCAAAACTTCTTGAGTTATTTTCGCTTAGACCATGATAGAAGATTTTGTTTAATGTTGTCTCTCGACAGATAGTGACCATGACCGTTTGGAGATTCCTTCATACGAAAGCAAGCGTTGGTTACGAGAATCTCGTTCTCGTGTTGAGAGAAAGCTCGGCATTTTCTCCGAGGAGTCGGTCGAAAAGAGCTGGGGGAAAGAAACGGCTAATGAAAGCGGTTCACAGTTCATCCCATGTTTCGATAGTTCCTTTGTTGAGTTCGTCCAGCCATGTTTTTGCTTCTCCAGTGAGTGATAAGGGAAACATCATTAGGCGGACGGCTTCATTCTCAATATCTCTGTATTTAAACATATCGCAGATTCTGAGAAATTCCTAAATGTGTTTATGAGGATCAGTTTGGTTCTACCATCGAATTGGTTTCCTTTGACAAGAGTCAAGTGGTTACCTTTGATAGCAAATTCGTTAGCAGTTTCA
>BQNB010129366.1:6109-18308 GCA_026074375.1 Tanacetum coccineum
GCGAACGCGTAAAACTCTAAAAATAAATAATGGAATTTATTAAAGTTGTAAATAACCTAAAAATGAGAAATGTTACAACCTTACCCATCTATGGTTGATCACCTTTTAAGTGTTTTAATGCATGTAATGTACTTTTAGGGGCCTTTTAATAGTCTTCATACTACCTTATTTATGCGTTGCCTTAACGGAATATTACATAGACGACGGGTTCATGTAATTCGTTTATGATTTAGGAAATACTTACACATCGGATCACAAGTGTGACAAAGCAACAGAATTAAGAGAAGCAAACTAAGGATCATGCATGATTAAGTAAACACATTTATTTACCTGTATGAGTTTCCATGATAGTTTAGATTTAATTTTTGTATTTAGTTTAATTACTTTAAAACTAAAACCCCTTTAAACTAGAGATTTTACCTACTTTCTAAAAAAAATATAAAAACACAAAAATAATCTTCTCTCACCCCTTAGACCTTAGTTACGTTTAGTTCGAGCCTTCCCAACCTATTCCCCTAGAGAATGATAACAACCCCCGAGTCTTGCCTATACAACACTATAACGGTTAGGTACTCTGCCTAGGGAGTTGTACAACCTAGTGTGTTTACAACGACCGCATTAAGTTTTTGCATCGCTATCGGAGAATAGTTAGGTTTCAAATTTAATTTAGCTCAAGTCTACTTGCTTGATTCATATCAAGTGAGAATTCTATTTTCTATTAATTAGCTTTCTCGTAGTCTATCATTCTTTATTCTCTTTTCGTCTTAAATCCCTAGTCATGACTCGTAGTACCGTTAAGAAGCTGAAGGAACCTCTTGATGAACCCGAGTGAGAACTACATAGGTGTAGAAGAGTCGCTAGTCATTAACAACAAAATGATTATTTGGCTATAGTAGGAAGAAATCTTTTTGAAAATGAAGCGTCATCCTTCGCCAATTCAGGACCCAAACCAACGCCTCCCCTCAAAAGCATGCGAGAGTATTCATATCCTAATTCAACTGGTTTCCAAAACCTGATCATTCTTCCCTTAGAACAAACAGGAAACATCATAGAATTGCACGATATTTGGATAATCCAAGGTGTATGTACGTTCCAAGGATTAAAAAGCGAAGTCCTATTCATCACATCAGACATTACTTGAGTATAGTGGATAACATACAAGGCGACGGAGCCATAAAAGACACATTGAGGCTACGTTTCTTTCACTTTACCATGAAAGGGAAAGCAAAAGAATGGTTGGACAAAACACCTCCTGCCCAAATCATGACGTGGGAGCAACTCGTCTCTCGATTTCTCGACTATTTCGTTCCAGCAGGCCAAACCTCATTTCTTTGGGACATGATCCTTTTATTCCAACAAGGGACTAACGAACCTATTAAAGACGCTTGGATTCGCTTCCAGGATTTGATCCGACAAGTTCCTCATCATGGAATACAAAAATGGCTTTTAGTTTAAATCTTTCACGATAACATAACCCCTTTATGATCGCGAGATACTTGATCAATTCGCTCACTTTCGTTTCAGCTAGCTCAGCGAAGATGAAGGGTGGAATCGTATTGAAGAATATGCCCAATATCGATATGACTCATGGGACGACCCTCACCACCTATGAATATATCTTCTATTTTACAAATAATCAAACCTACACTCGAAAGGTGTCTTAGAAAGGCTTGCAAACAGATCTCTTACCTAACAACACCTACAGGAGTAGGAAACCCAAAAACCACATACCTCATCTACGACATTTGTGGAGGTGCTCACAAAGCTGATGAATATGATCAAAATAGGCTTCCCTAACAAGTATGCTTGTCCGGAGGAGACATCTATGACGACCCCTCCCTCTTAAGATTTTTTTAGAATGACGATATCCCATCGTGGGGGAACATATGACAGAAAGCAGAAGGAGAAGAAGGACTTGAATGGGTTGTTAGGAGCAAGTTTAAGGATAAGCTATCCAACTTTATGCTCGAAAAAAATCTCCACGCGAAGGGATTAGGAGAAATGCTTAACCAACATCGTAATGGAATGCACGAACAATTCTCTCAGATTCTTGAGACATTTGGAAAGAGTGGAACACCAATGCCCAAACACGATGCACTAACTTTTGCTATCATAACCAGGGAACTGTTACCCACGAACCTCCATACCCGACTCTGTTGAGCCCGACAAGTGTCAACAACACTAAAAGAACAATAAAAAGAAGGGCCTAAGGGTAAAGAAACAACCACCACACAGGAAAGGGATTCCCCTCAGTTGCCTACCTTGTACTATCTCTCTAAATCATCCAATGTGCCTTTCTCTTCCTAGTTAAAGAAACTGAAAAAGGATGACGATGATGAACAACTCTTGTCTATCTTCAGGCATGTTCATATCAACCTACCATTCCTAGAAGCTATGATTCATATGCCAAAGGGAGCCAAGGTTCTAAAAGATTTTCTCTCGCATAAAGAGAAACTCGAAAATGCAGCCTCCTCGATCAAGCTTAGTGAAGAATGCTCGACTGTCATCCAAAGGAGCTTGCCTTAAAAGGAAGGAGACCTAGGGATTTTCACACTACCATGTCTTATTGGACCATTGGCAGTAAAAAAATGCCTTAGCTAACTTAGGGGCAAGTATCAACCTTATGCCACACTCTCTTTTCTTACAATTAGGCATTTCTAAACTAAAACCAACTAGAATGAATATTTAGTTGGCTGATCGGTCGATTAAATATCTTATTGGAGTCTGTGAAAATATGTTGGTTAAAATAAACAAGTTCATCTTTCCGTTCGACTTTGTAGTTTTAGAAATGGATGAGGACGAAATGGTTCTGATTATTTTAGGACGACCTTTCCTCGCTACTGCCCGCGTTGTAATTAACGTTCACGAAGGAAAGCTTAGTCTAAGAGTCGAGAATGAAATCGTCACCTTCAAAATAGGGAAATCTATAAGATCTAAATATTCCCATGATGACTATGTGTACTGTGCCGATCACACTGCAAAACTTTTCTGAGAACAATGGGTGGACACAGTTGACCACGATGGAAAATGGGTCGAAGCGGAAGAAGAACAAGACCCAGAAGAAATCCAAATAATTTCATTTTACCCCAAGCAAGAACCAATCGAATGACCAAAATGGAAAGCTCCAGAAAATCGGTTAAAACCCTCAATGATTGAACCACCAAAATTATAACTAAAGGTGCTTCCAGAGCACCTTGAGTATGCCTACCTATAAGGGAATGACTAACTTCCTGTTGTTATCTATTCTTTATTGTTTTCCCTTGAAAATACTAAGCTTCTCGAGGCTCTTAGAAAACACAAAGGAGCTATCACCTGGAGCATTGCAGATATTAAGGGAATTGACTCACCTTTCTGTACACATAAAATCCTCATAGAGGATGAGTTCAAACTGACCGTCTAACCTCAAAGACAAGTAAACCCGAATATCAAAGAAGTGGTGAAAAATGAGGTCATAAAGCTCTTAGATGCTAGATTGATTTACCCGATTTTTGACAACCCTTGGGTTAAACCTGTTCAAGTCGTTCCAAAAAAAGGGAGGAATGACCGTAGTTAAGAATGAGAAAAACAAGCTTTATACCTCAGAGAACAGTCACAAGGTGGCGCGTGTGTATCGATAACCGGAAACTCAATGATGCAACCCAGAAAGACCACTTTCCATTACCTTTCATTGACCAAATACTCAAACGATTAGCTGGACATGAATATTATTGTTTCCTGGATGGTTTCTTAGGGTATTTCCAAATTCCAATCACCCCAAAAGATCGAGAAAAAACTACATTCACTTGTTCGTATGAAACTTTCGCCTACAAAAGGATGTCATTCGAATTATGCAACGCTCCAACCACATTTTAGCGTTGTATGATGGCCATCTTTCATGAACTAATTGAAGACAACATGGAGGTTTTGAAGGATGATTTTTCTATTTTTTGAAGCAATTTCGATCATTGCCTCAAAAACCTAGAAAAGATGCTCAAGAGATGTGAGGAGACCAACCTTGTATTAAACTGGGAGAAATGCCACTTCATGGTAAAAGAAGGAATAGTCCTTTGCCATAAGTTCTCTGGGTCAGGAATTAAAGTAGACAGGGCGAATATCGAATCAATTTCCAAGTTACCGTATCCCACAAACATAAAAGCCATTCGAAGTTTCTTAGAACACGCAGGTTTCTATCGACGATTCATAAAATACTTCTTGCAATTCGCACGCCTGATGACCCAGCTCCTCTTGAAAGATGCCCCCTTTAATTTCTCTGAAGAGTGCATCCAAGCTTTTGATAAGTTAAAGCAAGAACTAACGTAGGTCCCCATAATGATTAAGCCAGACTGGTCATTGCCATTTGAAATCATTTGTGACACCAGTGACTATGCCATCGGGGCAGTATTGGGGCAAAGCTGGGATAAGCATTTTTAGCTTATCCATTACGCTAGTAAAATGATAAACGAGGCACAGGATAACTACATGACAACAGAAAAAGAACTTTTGGCTGTTGTTTTTGCGTTTGATAAATTTTGTCAATATTTAGTTTTATCCAAAACTATCATTTTCACGAATCATTTTGCCTTGCAGTATCTCTTTGCAAAACAAGATGCAAAACCGCGATTGATAAGATGGATCTTGCTACTTCATGGATTTCGATATTAAAACCTGTGATAAAAAACGCGCTGAAAACCTCACAGCCGACCACCTCTCCCGACTTGAGAATCCAGATCTTAGAAAACTAACCAGGGCGGAAATTCGAGACTTATTTTTGGAAGAACATCTAATGACGATCTCTGATAAAAGTGATGAACCCTGGTATGCAGACTATGCTAATTACCTGGCAAGTCGAGTACTACCTTTTCGGTCCACCCGCCAAGAGAAACAAAAGTTATTTAGCGATCTTTGGCACTTTTTCTGGGATGAACCCTATCTATTGAATCAATGCGCGAACCAAATCATACGAAGATGTGTCTCCGGGAACGAGGCTGCCCAGATTCTTCGACAATGTCATAGTGGTCCTTTAGGAGGACATCATGGGATCGCCACCAATGCAAGAAAAGTTTTTGAGGCCGGATTCTACTGGCCTAATATCTTTTGTGACGCACAAAAACTAGTCCAATGTTGTGACGCATGTCAACGAGCCGGCAACATTTTTGCAAGAGCTGAAACACCACAAAAGTACATCCAGGTCTGTGAAATATTTGGCGTTTGAAGAATTGATTTCATGGGACCATTTCCTTTGTCTAATAGGAACAAGTACATCCTTGTAGCTATCGATTACGTGTCCAAATAGTAGAAGCTCAGGCCTTCCCTGCTAGCCATGCTCGAAACGTGGTAATTTCCTTAAGAAATTATTCGCGCGCTTTGGTATACCAAAAGCTTTGATAAGTGACAGGGGCACCCACTTCTGTAATTACCAAATGGAACGAGCAATGAAGAGGTACGGAGTAGTTCATAGGTTCTTCACCGCATATCATCCGCAAATAAACGGTCAGGTTAAAAACACAAATAGAGCAATCAAACGAATTCTAGAGAAAACTGTTGGGAACAATACGAAAGAATGGTCTCACAAACTAGATGACACACTTTGGGCTTTCCGAACTGCGTTTAAAACTCCCTTAGGAACAACTCCATTCAGGATAATCTATGGTAAAGCATGCCATTTCCCTGTCGAACTCGAGCATAAGGCCTACTAGGCCCTTAAAACCTGTAACATGGATTTAAGAAAAGCTAGAGCCAATAGATATCTGCAAATTAACGAATTGGACGAATTGAGACTCGATGCCTATGAGTCCTCCATCTTTTATAAATAAAGGATGAAGAGATGGCATGATAAACAGATTAAGGCACCGACCAAATATGAAAAGGGGGACAAGGTGCTTCTTTTTAATTTTTGTATGCGGTTATTCTCGAGAAAATTTAAAATCAAGATGGTATAGGTCATTCACTATTAGTAAAGATATAAAAAGTTGGGCGATTAAGCTCTGTGACGAGGAAGGGAATGAGTTTATTGTAAACAAGCAACGTGTGAAACCATACCAAAAAGACGTAATAGACTTTGATGCTACGATGATGTTACTTTAGAAGACGAAGGAGGAGTCACGTAAGGAGTGTGACTCGGAGTCTAGCTACAAGACTCATTAAATAAACAAAAGCATTTTTTGGGAGGCAACCCAATCTTTTATTTCATACATTTTAGGAGTGTCATGTGTGTTTTAATTCTTTTTAATTTGTTTTTATATGTCTGAATTATGTGATCATGCTTTGTTTTGTCTTTAACTTTGTCTTAATTGCAACCAAAGGTATTTTATATCAAAAGTGTAAAGGAAAATATCCGGTTTCTAAGAACCATTCAAGCATATTAAGTAGATAGTTTAGATTAATTCGCGTCTTATGTGTCTGTTTAGAGTCATATGATTACGTCAATTGTTTTTATGGTTTATGTAGTAATTCTCTAGGAAATAACTAATAGGATTTGCGTGCAGAAATTTTTCCAAGAAAGAATAAAATTATTTACAGACGCTGGAGACGGCGTTAGGATTTATCTTGATAGTGTCGCCAGCCCAGCTACAGTAAAAAAAATTATTCATGAAAAAAATTCTAGAATTTGTAATTTTCCTAAAACTTTCAGAAAACCACAATTACATTAAAACATTCATCCTATCTTTATTGCTTTCGTAGTTTCAAAATCCTAAACTATCACGTTGTATATTATCATTTTGTTGAATTTTATGCTAGGTATAGTTGTTTCTTGTCTTTGTTTTACAGGTTATATTTGACGAGGAGAAGCCCAGGAGTTCTTAGGAGTTTCATGTGGAAGATTCTTGGATGACGATTTAGCCATGATCAATTGTTTCTTCTTCATTTTTAAGCAAAACCAAGGGAGTACTAGTTTCTTTTGCCTTTTTCTTTTGCCTTTATTCATTTTTCGGGTACTTTTAAGAACATTGGGGACAATGTTTAAAATAAGTGTAGAGGGAAATAAAGCCTTAGAAACTATGATGTGTTTCAAAAGCTTTAAATTTATAAGACTGGAAATACCAGACAATTATATGGAAACACACGGGTAAAAGTATAACCCACGTATGCAGTATAATCTTTTTAGGCAAGACCAGGTCGTCCACAGGGATTAGAGTAGTGTTCGAATAATCAGAAAGAAAAGAGACTTTAACAATTTTGAAAATAACTTTAGTTTTATCAATGATAATAAAGATGACTCAGATAGTTAAGAATAATTTATAAGTGTTGGAAATGATTTGACCTCAAAGATGGGACTTTAATTTATAAAAATGATTCCTCATCAGAAAATGTTTTTACGAATTAACTTGATTAACTTAAGACTTATATTTAGTTAACTAGACCAAATGTGTCACTCAATTAATCTCAGTTACTATTATATCAAAGCTTATTTTGTTTATCAATTTACAAAAGTGGATTTCTCAGCACAGACGTTAAAGACCATAGATAAATCTTTAAAACCACATAGATCATAACGGGTCTTTAGACCTATACCGATATGATTATATAATCTAAGTTGATAAGAAAAAATGGATATGATAAGATATAACAGGTTTGCAACATAAGCTTAAGATTAAAACGATCAAAATCATACCAAACACTTATTCATTATCGTAACTTCACCAGTGAGTGACAGGGGAAACATCATTAGGCGAACGACTTCATTTTTTAGTATCTCTGTATTTAAACATATCACAGATTCCGAGGAATTCATGAATGTATTTATGAGGATCGGTTTTGGTTCTTCCATCAAATTGGTTTCCCTTGACAAGAGTCAAGTGGTTACCTTTGATAGCAAATTCGTTAGCAGTTTTAGGAATAGTGATTGCAGAACCAGGAGTTAGAGCGACAACATGGTCAGCAGCCCACATGGGTTCATCATCCATTAGGTAAAGGTTTTCAAGAGTAACTAGAAAGTGACGGAAGTGGTTGATGTCGAGAATTGGCAGATAGATAATTCTCGGGTTTTTAGGTGGATTTTTCTTTGATCGAATGGAACTCTTCTGTTTCGTTGATGACGTCTTCGATTCAGAGTATGTTCAGGTTCAAGTAATGGTTTAACAAGTTCAAAATTGGAAGCATGTGTATGCATCCAAAGGAGAATTTGTTTGGGTTAGTTTTCCAGAAAACTGTAGGCGATTTGAAAAGGAGGGGGAGTTAAAGAGATTTTCCAGAGTTTGACTACAGAACAGCTAAGAAATCCACGACAACGGCGCCAAAAACTTTGATGTGTTTCAAAAGCTTTAAATTTATAAGACTGAAAATACCAGACAATTATATGGAAACACACGGGTAAAAGTATAACCCACGTATGTAGTATAATCTTTTTAGGTAAGACAAAGTCGTCCACAGGGATTAGAGTAGTGTTCGAATAATCAGAAAGAAAATAGACTTTAACAATTTTGAAAATAACTTTAATTTTATCAATGATAATAAAGATGACTACTCGGATAGTTAAGAATAATTTATAAGTGTTGGAAATGATTTGACCTTGAAGATGGGACTTTAACTTATATAAATGATTTCTCGTCAAAAAACATTTTTACGAATTAACTTGATTAACTTAAGACTTATATTTAGTTAACTAGACCAAATGTATCACTTAAATAATCCAGTTATTATTATATCAAAGCTTATTTTGTTTATCAATTTACGAAAGTAGATTTCTCAGCACAGACGTTAAAGACCATAGACAAATCTTTAAAACCACAAAGATCATAACGGGTCTTTCGACCTATACCGATATGATTATATAATCTAAGTTAATAAGCAAAAATGGATAAGAAAAGATATAACAGGTTTGCAACATAAGCTTAAGATTAAAACGATCAAAATCATACCAAACACTTATTCATTATTGTAACTTCACCGAGTAGTCATGAGAGAATTAGCCTCTCATGGCTAAGGAGTTCATAACAAAAGTAGATTTTACACAAACTTCCATTATTTCAATAACTAATTAGGAAACTGTCTTCGTTCTTGATCGTTAGATCTTTCTCTTCAACTTAGAAGGTGTTTCTTGGTGATTTTGGTGAAAGGAGGGAAATATGTGTGTGTGAGAGATGATTGATGAAGAGAGAATGGAGAGAATGGGATGATTTGAGGATGCAAATTCGTCCTCTATTTATAGGCAAGATTGGGTGCAAAGTGCGGCGCACTTAGGAAAAAGTGCGGCGAACTTTGGGAGTTAATGCGATTACATTTAATGACTTTTACTGGAAGTGTGGCACACTTGCAATGAAGTTCGGCGGTTTTGAGGAGTTAATGCAGGAGCATTTATTAGACTTTAATTCTTCAAACTTTAGGAGAATGTGCGCCGTACAATATTATGAGTGCGGCGATGTTTTGGCTTCACAGGAAAGTGCGGCGCACAATGTAGCAAGTGCGGCGGACTTCTTGATCTTTGGCTAGAAATCTTTTCTTTTCTTGTATTCGTCTCCCAAAATGTATAGATTCATGATCTTGGGTCTCTAGAGTCTTCAAGTGAACCTATAAGCAATTCAAGATTATGTAAGTACCAAAAGTTCATGAGAAATGATAAAATACACATAAATAACGCCATAGAAACATGTATAATTTGGGCGTTATCAAATCCCTCCACACTTAGCTTATTGCTTGTCCTCAAGCAATGGAAGCGAAAAAATAAAATCATTTGTCGTGACATGGAGAAAATTTTAATTTTTAAGAGAGTTTGCATATTAGATAACTTTTCAGGCATATATATATAACATAGCACCTCACATAAGGATAGTGTTTGATTTTATATTCACTCAGCCACTCAGATAGGGTTTAAATATGTTTTTGTGAAGAACACTCAATTTGCACAAACATAATCTAGACAGCTACTATAGGCTTGTACTCAACCCATAAACCTGAGCGAAGGGTGAAACTTGGGTACTAGAGAGGATCCAATCTTCATGTGCCGAACATAAGCCTTTATATCTTTTGAACTATTACAACTCATATAGAACTTTTTTTTATCATAACTTAGGCTTAGCACATGACTTTCTTCATTTAACTTTCATATATTTCAACAACATAGTATTAAAAGGATCGCTTACGAGAATAAGAACTTGCGAGATACATTTCATGTGATAGACTTCAGTCTAGTAAATGATGATTAAGCACAAGTTCTAGAGCTTCTAAATTACCGGCTCTCTCAAATATAATTTTCAACCAATATCAATGTTTCAGAAAAGGTAACAAAGACCATACGTACACATCTGTAACGACAGAATAGACACATATGACTGCAATCAAACCTTAACTCGAACAAGCTAAAGGCATCAATTACCTTAGGTACCAAAGGTGGATACCCGAATATTTTTAAGGCTTAGATTTCTCATAATTTAGTGGACTGGGTGTGCTAGCTATAATGTCAATCCTGTTAGACTTGCCTTACTAAGAGCATTTTTTAATTTCAAAACATATAATAAAATATTAGCTAGAAAATTTTTAATAGGGCAAACATAGAGGGATATGATTAATTTTTCCTATTTGGCTCCCCTCCACACTTAAGTTGAACATTGCCCTCAATGTGATAACTGATAATAGAGATAAAATAGGGAAAATTAAAGGAAAACGGTACTTCCTGAGGCATAGAGAAATGCATAGTTGTAAGCTAATCTTGAGCATACGTCGTAATTTTCCACATCTTTTAAGCTAGAGTACCTGCTTAAGAGTAAACAAAAGCACACAAAGAGAAAATATTTTTGTTGATTTTTTTAGATAAAAGATATTAGTAGAGGAATGGAGGAGGAACTCCTCCACACTTAAGTGAAAGCACGGGTTGCCTCCCGAGAAGCGCTTAATTTTTAAGAGAGTCGTTAGCTAGACTCGTATTTCGGGGGTCATTTGTTTGGGAAAAAGGGAGTGACTGCTTCCCTTGGGTCATTATCTTCTTCGTGATATAGTTTGAGTCGGTGACCATTGACTATGAACGTCTTTCCATCTTTTCCATAAAGTTCAACATATCCGGATGGATATTGATGTTTCACTACATAAGGTCCCAACCATCGAGATCTAAGTTTCGGTTGTTTAAATTTGTACTTTGAGTGAAAAAGTAGGACTTTATTTCCTTGCTTGAATTCCTTTCTCATTCGTAATTTTCTGTCATGCCAGACTTTGGTTCTTTCCTTGTATAGACGAGAGTTTTCATATGCTTTGTATCTAGGTTCGTCTAACTCGTGCAATTGGAACATTCTTTTCTCACCAGCAGCGATTAAATCTGGGTTGCAATTCTTCAGTGCCCAGTATGCACGGTGTTCAATTTCAAATGGTAAATGGCAGTTCTTTCCATATATTAGTTTGTATGGTGTGGTAACGGTAGGTGTTTTGTAGGCAGTGTGAAAAGCCTACAGAGCATCATCAAGTTTTCTTGACCAAATAGCAGGATTATCTTTAACAATTTTTTCAATAATTCTTTTAAGAGCCCTATTCGTGTTTTCAACTTGACCACTAGTTTGAGGGTGATAAGATGTAGAGAAACGGTGGTTAACTCGATATCTTTTCATGGTTTTTTCCATTATTTTGTTACAAAAGTGAGTACCTCGATCGCTGATTAGAGCTTTGGGCATTCCGAAACGGCTGAATAGTTTCTTTGAAAAGGTGATTATTACTCGGGCGTCATTGGTTGGTAAAGCTTAAGCTTCGCCCCATTTAGATACGTCATTGGTTGGGCATTCCGAAACGACTAGAATGTATTCAAACTTATATGATTTCGGTAACGGTCCCATAAAGTCGATACCCCATATGTCGAAAATTTCACACACTTGAATGTTGTTCAAGGGCATCTCATCATGTTTTGATATATTTCCTATCTTTTGGCATGCTTCATATACGCGGACTAGAGTTTGAGCTTATTTGATGACTGTTGGCCAGTAAAATCATGAATCAAGGACTTTTTTAGTAGTTATGTTGGGTCCATAATGTCCACCTGTTGGTCCGTGCTGACATTTATCTAAAATGGTTCGGGTTTCTGGTCCAGATACACAACGTCTGATCATACCATCGGAACATACTTTAAAAAGTTAAGGTTCCTCCCAAAAGTAGTGTTTGAGGTCAGAGAAAGATTTATTCTTTTGTTGATATGTCATCCCTTTTGGTATAATATTACCGATTAGGTAGTTTGCAAAGTCTGCGAACCACGGTTCGTCTTTGGTGTTGATTTCCATAAGAGTTTCTCCGGGAAAGTTATCATCGA
>BQNB010129367.1:0-19126 GCA_026074375.1 Tanacetum coccineum
CATGCAAGATAAACTTTCAAAATGGGTTGAATTACAAAATGGAGGTCGCGGGTTCCATTAGGGCTCGAATTGAGTTTTCTTGCTTATAATTCGTGTGTATTGGTGATATAATGATAGATTAATGTTTGTAGGTTTTCTATTAAGGGTTTAAAATAGTATTTGGTTTGTGGTTCGGGTTTTAAATGGGTAAAAATGAGTAAACGGGTCGCGGGTTGGAATTAGGGTTCATTTAGGGTTTTATTGATTTAATTCGTATTCATTATTGTTATAATGATGAAAAGATGATGGAATGTGATTTGAAATGTTGTAATTTATGTTATTACAACTTATTTGAGTATTGGTTGAGGTTTAAAGAGGATAAAAATCAATAAACGGGTCATGGTTTAGTATTTTGGTCGGGTTAGGGTTTCTAATTTGGATTTCTTGTAATTTCATGAAATGAGAATGAATATGGATTGTAAATTAAGTATATGACTTTCTTGTAACTTGTACTTGATATATTGCACAAGTTTCTTAGGAAAACGGAGGTAAAACGGCTATTTTGAAAATCATGCTTAATGACTTATACATTGTGCTTTATAAGACTTGTACCTTATTCTGGAGGAAGCTTATATTTTAAATGAGATATTATATTATTTGTACATATGCTTTAGTAGCTTGTGCATTCACTTTAGATATTTACTTTTCATAACCGTTTAAAGCCTGTCTTGATATAACGTTGCAAATGGTACATTATATGAGTAATGTACTTTGTAAAAATGATATTAAGATATTGACTTGACATGTTATGATGTTTGCTTGACATATATGTAGATAGGATTGCCATAGGTTACGTATAACACCTTGTGTTTTCAAGTCATTGACGACGTCGATAAATCTATTATGTATCTTTTGTATTGTACTTAATTGTAATTAATCGAAAAATTTTTCCCTAAAAAAGGTGGTATCAAACATAATAGATAGATAGGTATAAGTTGCATCCATTAATATGATGGATATTTACATTGATGAAAATTGCGGGTTGATTATCGTCCCCGCCCATACCATGAAACGAGAAATCTCGTCCCGAGATTTAGGGGGTCTAATGATGGAGTGAAAAGGTTTAAGATTAGTTCTCATATGGAAGTAATATAGAAAGTAAGGGATTTGATTTGTACACGCGGATCATAGATTGAAAAGAATGTTGTTTGTATGCCATATACTTAAGCCTACTTATTTATAATTTGTCACTTACAAAGAGAAGCGTCCAAATCCTTGTAACTGAGAATTTATAAATTCATAGTTCGGAGGTTTATAATTTCCTTATTCAAATGAAGAAGCGTCCTAATTCATTTTAATAAGATGATTATAAATCATCCTACCTAAGCATAAAACATGATATCAAAAAGGTGGTGTACAGAAATGATATGATTTTTTTAAAAAAATCATCAAAGGTAATGAGAAGAATAATGAGACATTAATTGCAATAATGTCCATATTTGTCGTATTCCAATGATAATAAATGTTTCAAAGGTATGAAGGGAGTATTCAGAGTTGAATATGATAGAATTAATGGAATTGACAAACGATGTCGAGTTTTGATATCACCAGATAATAAGATGTAATGGAATCATCACTTTATTATTTCATGGATAACTTTACATATGAAACTTTAAAAGTGTTGATACTTATGCTACGTGTCTCGTGATAAGATCCTAGATAAAATCAACAAATGACAAGGATTGAGCTTGAAGTTTGGAAGAACTTTCCGATACTTATATAAGTGGTTTCAGAAGATTCTGGGATGAACTTGAATAACTTCGAGAGTCTGTTTCTAAAGTATAATCCTAAGTGAAAAAAGTGTAGTTAAAGAAGTTAAACTTTCAAAACTCTTTAAAAAGATATAAAGAACGACAGGAAAAGTCCCACGAGTATACGCAGGCATTACACCGGTCCCCCACCAATCAACAAATCCACTACTATTGCTCGCCCCATCCACTATCCCCCCCCGGGCCTCCAATGCCAACTAGCGCTCCTCACCCCCCACTTTTACCCTCCTCACCCTACTACCCAACATGACGCTCTACCGGACCGCCCACCCACAGATGCCATTAGAATGTTTGCATTACAGCTCATTCGATTTGGCCCACAAGGTCCTTTTCTATCTACCTCCTCCACAGACATACCAAGTTATGGAAACTGATTGTAGGATTGTTTTCTTAGTGGCTGGTCTTTTGATTTCTTTCCTATCATGCAATTCCTGGTCCAGATGAACTACTCTCGTCTTTCACGTCCGACACTTGACAGTGTAGGGTCCTATGTGATGCATGGTGTACCTTTCACATAAGGGACGATTCCCAGTATACCCATTGGTGGCAGCATAAGTCCT
Organism: Tanacetum coccineum; assembly: GCA_026074375.1. NCBI lineage: Eukaryota > Viridiplantae > Streptophyta > Magnoliopsida > Asterales > Asteraceae > Tanacetum > Tanacetum coccineum. Next base: position 2,369 of record BQNB010129367.1, read on the forward strand.
GAAGGTTTTCTTGCCTTCTATTCTGCTGTTGGTGGTAATCATTGTTACGGTTGTTGTTGTTACAACCGTATTTCTGATAGTTGTTGTTGTTGATATGATAATTGTTTCCCTTTATTCCACAATCTTTTGTTTGAAGATCATTGAAGTTCTTTGCAACAAATCTTCGCCTTATACTCTGAACCAATAACCTCTGGGATATAGTTTAGGTGGCTTCCCTCCAAAGTATATTGAGGCTTCGAGGCAGTAACATTTTCTTACAAATACTTTCGGGTAATCGACTGATGAAAGACTTCACGCATAAGTTTTCTCGGTATTTGGTACCATGTTTTGGGCATAAGACGGCTATTCCTTGAATCCTCCTAATGTACGTCTTAAATCATTTCCTTTCAATCACACGGCCAAGTATGTTGTAAAATTCGTCTTCCATTTTCTTGACTTTAGTTCGAGGGCAATACTTATTGGTTAAGAGCCTTTTTAATTTGGTCTAAGTGATTTGATTGGCTTGATATATTCCAATAGGTTAAGTGTATGAATTCCACTGGGACAGGGCATCATTGGCTAAAGTACCGGTGGCAAATGTCACTTTGTTTTCCTCTTCGGACATTGCTACGAAGAAAATACCATTCAGTTCGTTCAAACTAGCGAGATAGGCCAACTGATCCTTCCGTACCATCGAAGTAGAAAGGTTGACAGCTTACGAACTCTTTATAGTTTCCCGTTTTTGATACAGGAGTTCCAGTAGGTCCGGTGTTCCTGTTGGGATTACTAGCACTTGCCATTGTTGCAGCTTGTGCTTCTAGAGCTGTGGCAATGCCATTAGCAATCAGTTGCTGGATGGCATCCAAAGTTATGACTGATGTTTCAGATGTTAACGTCCTTTTGAGAGGCATTCTATCAACATAAGACAACACATAATAAGAATGATATCACAAGTTTTGAAAGGTTATACTTAAAAGAAAATGTGATGCTTAAAATGCTTAATGAGTAATGCTTATTTTTGAATTTTAAGCACTTATAAGCATCTAGAGGTTATGGTATGATTCATAATGATGGAGACGAAGATAATGATACATATGATGATGACAGAGATGATGATGAAAGAGAGATAAGTTGGTATTTATGAAACAACAAGGTAACGGGATTGCCTTTGTATTAAGAACAACTTGCCTTAGTACTATACATAGTCAAGATTTGACAAGTGTTTTTATTTAATAACCCGCCGCGCATCCGGTTTCAGATATATCATAACTAGTCTATATAGGTTGCTGATTTTGAAGCTTGTAGATGCATTCTAAAGATCCTTCCAGATTTGTTTGTGGTTCACTATAACTTTAATTTCCTCCCTCAATAATTTGTTCGAGCTTGGAAATTCTAAAAAGTTGAGCAAAAGCAATCTTATTCTCCCTTTTACCCTAATTGCTCCTTCTGAATTTGTAATCTGAGAACGAGACTCTATAAGTTCGGCCATTAGTTCGTCCCAACTATTATCTTTGTATGATCACATTCTTAGTAAAATGATTCCTTCTTGCCATTTCTCAATGCGGTAAAAAGAGAGTCTTGCTAATAATTCAAATATCTTGATTTGTCCTGTTCATTGATGCGATTCAGATTATCCTTAATTGAACTTTTTCTAATCTCAAAATATCTGAGGTGGGATAGGAGTATAACCTGAGAAAGATGGTGATACCAAATACATGTTTTGATTCCGCGATGATTAAATAACGTAGTTGAGGAATAAAAGGGGGATTGATTGATTCTTAGGTGGTAATAATTCTTCAGGAACAAAGAAATATCAGGGATCAAATAGTAGTGATGGTGGTAATACCGGAGATGGAGTCAAAATAGCTGGTGGAGTAATAGAATCTGGTGGTGAAATAGGTGATTCCTTAGCATAAAATGCTTGTACGTCCTTTAAACAAGGATTATTGTAGAAAGGTGAGATCACTGATGGGATTATATTAGAGTTTTTCGAAGAGTTAAAAGAAATGCTTCCTGATGAAGCTGGGAAATAATCTGATGAGACTGAAGTATAGTTAAGAATATTCATAGAGGAAAAAGTATCCTCAATATCGGAAGTAGAGTGGTTGGGAGAAGACATCGTTCTGTTTACAACCCAGTCGTAAATAACATAAGTTATTTATGGTATAATATAGTATAATAATGTCTATGTAATTCTTTACTAACTATTCGAGGGAAATGGCAGTGGCAAGTGAGGACTTTGAGGCTAGGAAAAGAAAAGGTAGTTAAAGCTTAAGAGGTTTATACCTTGTTCTTGTATAATACCCATGGCCTATACCAAAATTCTGTCAACTTCACAGGGAAAATTCACCGTTATTTGATATTGGTTGAGGAACAAATGTCCCTGTGGAAAGGTAACTTGCCAAGGTTACCCATTAGGTCAAATATAGTGCGTTTGGCTACCCTATGATGGGAATACAAACGGGTCGTCACCCTCGACGTGGCTCCACCTCGGCCCCCCCATCTACACCGAACGGACCCCCGGAGCTCAAGCCCCCAGGTACCACCCCCGCACCACCCCAGCGCCATACCACCCCCAAGCCCATACCCCGACTCAACGGTTCTCGACGACATGTTTAGCCATTTACCTCACATGTATGTGTGCAAGATGATTAAATCATTCGGGAGTCGGGGTGTTGCCGGACGCTGACTTGCCTCAGCACGCACATAATTTCCCCTGCCCTCACAAACCTCTCTGGAATCACCTTCAACCCGGAACCCACACCCCAGACCAAGTAACTGCGACCCGTGAACTCCCGGACCTCCCCGACAGTCTCAGTGCAAACTGTATCCACCCCATCCACCTTTCTGTAATCCGTACCCTAATCGACCGCACCACCGCCGTCTTCCACCGCGCTTACCGCCCAAGCGGAAGAACCCCCCATCCAGGTTCTCCCAGACTGGAAGCACCTACAACTGCTGACCCACATGACTACTAGTTCATAGCTCCCAAGATGTTGAGATTTTTTATCCACGGTATGCCAAATCCGCCCCGCGCCCTCCCCACCCACCCCCTCCCAGGCTCCACCCGGTTTTCTTGTCTCCACCCCGCTCTACCGTCGCCTCACTACAGCCGTCGTCAGTCACCGGCCCACCCCCCCCGCCACCCTCGTCCTAATAGAGTATCTATCCGCAATATTCGCGTTCACTCACAAGTGATTAATGGTCCATGATAATGAGGGACTTTTGGCATAAAGTAACTTAGACATTAATTGTAATGGTATATCAGGATAGCATATAGTCTGGAAAACACTTGTATTCGTAATTTATAGCATGTATCCCCCTCACGGGTTTATAAAACATTAAAGAGATTAAAAAGTGAGGCTATGAACTCACCTTAATAGGTAGTTGTAATAAATATTCCAAAATGAAAGCTGACGACTTTATCACAATCTCAACAGGAAAGGTTGATATAGCAAAATGATAGTAAACAGCCACGTCACGCAACCTGAGTAAATATGTCAAGTCTTAGGAAGATTGTACTCTAGAACTTTGGGGTTCAGAGAGTCTAATATTGTTAATGATTTTGTTTATGAATTGGAAAAGTTTGAATTATTGATCACCGTTCAGGCCATCATAATTCAGAGGTCATTCAGTAAACGTTTGAGGAGCTAGGGCACTTTAAATCGTAAACCCAACAACTCAGTCAGAACGTAATACCAAGATGAAACCTCTTAATATGAAGCTCCCTAGTATTGTGGTACGATATAGCTTCGGGACAGGATTTTTAAAAGCACATCGATGATGAATTATATAATGGTTATAACATAATCGGTTTTAAGCGTTTTGTTCAATATCTGGAAATGATAAGCACGTCAAGCGTTAATTAAAGTTATGTCTTATATGGTTTTGAACATATTTTTATACTTTTTCAAAATGTTACATTTTAGACCCTTAAGAATGAAAAATGGCAAAATATACCCTTGGAGTTTTCACTTTTACAAGTTTGGTCCTTCTAGTTTAAAGATTTACAAAGTAAAATCTTGTATTTTGGAAGTCTGACAAATAGACCCGCCTTATAGTTTATAACTTTGATATAATGACATTTTCAGTCCCTTTAGTTATAAGTTTCAGAAAGTTACGATATATACCCCTTGCATGGATAATATTTACAAAACAAGTCTGAATGGCCATGCAAGCTTATTTTAACATTCCAAAAGATATTTACAGGTTATAGCTTATTAGAATAAGCTAAAATATGAAGGTTTAATGTAACGAAAGTTTAAAATAACGATTCGTTAAGACTGAAATCAAAACGAGTCGAATTAGGGTTTTAAAACAAAAACGCGTAGGTTTTTAATTCAAATTCCTTCAAGAATCAATAAAGTTGTTATATTAACATTAGTTAAGATATATTATACAACATTTAACCATTATAACATTTAGATTAAAGAAAAACATAGAATTAGGGTTTATGGGTTCGATTTGGATCAAAATGGAAAATGCCTAGAATTTGAGTTCAAAAACTTTAACAAGAGTATGAACATGATAATTATAACATTATAAGAGTATAGGAGCAGGTTTGAAGATTATAGAACCTGGGTTTGAGCTTAAAGCTTTGAAAACGGGTCGAATGGGGTTGAAATAGGTCGTACGCCTAGAATTAGAGCTTCGGGGCTTCAAGGCTTTAATCTTTCTGCTTGATTATTATTCTTCGGACCATTCTTACGGAACTTCTTAGCAGGAGATTTGGCTGCTATTGAGGGTTAATAGAAGAAGATGTGTGGTATGATTGAAATAAGAGGGTGTGAACCCCCTTTTATAGTCATGCGAGTCTTGGAGGCCAAGAATAAAGAGGTAAGGTGTCATGTTTCTATTCTAGCTGAGTTAGAGAAGCTAGGAGATGATGTGGGAGGTCTATGGTAATGTGGAGGTGGTTTATGGTGTTGGTGTGTCGCGGCAGCCTTAGGCTCCAAGGGAGGTGATGTGGTTGTTTTCTTACCCAAGAATTGAATGAGATATTTGTGTGAGGTGCTTGTAAGCTGTATTAAGATGTAGAGTGCTTAGTCCCAATTGAAGGTGCTTGTTTTCCACAATATGGCAAATCTTTAAAAGGTCTAAATGAGAAAGAGGTGTACGCGGGTTTAATTAGGGCTCATTAGGGTTTTTAAGCTTACATTTCGTATATACTTCATGATATAATGATAGATATATGATCACAAGACTTGTATTAAGGATTTTTAACAAGAATTGATAGGTGGTTCGGGTTTAAAATGGGTGAAAACGAGTAACGGTCGTGAATTGAAATTAAGGTTCGATTAGGGTTTCTTTGATTCAATTCGTGTACATTTTTGTAGAAATGGTGAAATGATGATGGAATGTATTTGTTAATGGCTTGTAAATTTACGTATTTACTGAACTTTATTTGAGTAAGTGGTGTTATTGTGGTTTACAATGAATAAAAACCAGAAACGGTCAACGGGTTTAGTATTTTACTCGGTGTTAAGGGTTTCTAGGTTTTATTTCATGAAATCTTATGAAATGAGGATGATTATGGAATGTAAATGAAGTGTATGACTTGATTGTAACTTATATTTGATAGATTGTTATAAAGATTCTTATAGAAAACGAAGGTAACCGGCTATTATTGAATACACATGCTTAATGACTTGTACATTGTACTTTTAAGGACTTGTACATTGACTTGGAGGGAGTTATATGTCAAATGAGAGAGTTATATTACTCGTACATATGCTTTAGTAGCTTGTTGCATTCACTTTAGATATTAACTTTTCATGGAATTAGGGTTTAGAGGCATATGATAATGGTTTAAAGCCTGTTTTGATATATTGTTGCAAATGGTACATTATATGAGTAATGTACTTTGTAAAAATGATATTAACAGATAGATTTACTTGACATAGTTATGATTGATGAGCTTGACATCTAAGTAATGATCGGAATTGCCATAGGTAGGTTGCGTGAGCTCGTTAACTTTAGTTATGCAAGTTACATTGCATATTGAGATATTGGTAATGCAAGTAATGTAATAAAGCGAAAAATTTCCCTGAAAAAGGTGGTTCATATATAATAGATAGATAGTACATTGCATCTAACTTAATAGATGGATATTTACATTGATGAAAATTACGGGATTGTTATAAACTTATTTGGTCACGAGCGCCCTTATCCGCTATCTTTTCAACATGGACTTCATTTGGATCCCACATCTGTGATAAAGGAGCATAAACCATAAAGACTTATTGCCATTTGTTATCACTGCGATAGATTTTAGCAGGTTAGTGTTGGGCGTTCTTTTTACGAATCTAAGGATGAAACTCTAGTGGAATCCTTAAAGGACTGTATAAAAAAAACTAAAAACCATTAAAATCACAGGTTAAAAATATTAGATGTGATAATGGTAACAGAATTTCAAAATAGACATTATTGAATTATGTAGGTTCAAAAGGGATCAAGGACAGGAATATTGTAACTCCAGCACTCCACAACAAAATGGAGTTGCTCTACTCGGACCCCTGAGATTTTAGCGGGGGCCTGAGGAACATTTTCCCTAGTCTAGAAAATAAGGATAAAAGGGGAACCAATGTATAAGAACCAAGATTCGATACATGTTTTATGACCCGTCCGGCATCTAACGGCGTGATTGGGGCCGCATACCTTGTGAGGGCGGAGCATTTGTGATTACCCCTCAATCACCATCCCCGCGCCCCCCACCAAAACAGGATTTATTTGAGTAGACGCAACCAAGCCCCGACCACACTACATACCTCGTCTTCCTCACAAAAGAGCGCCCCCCCAGCCCCTTACTCACGGCTCGCGAGTCATATAACTAAGGTAAGCCTTCCACACAAAATTACACATAAGCCGGTTCACACCAATGTCCTTGATAACCCCCCGCCCCCACCTGAGACCCTTCTTAACCCACATCCCACCAACCAAAATCCTACCCTCCCCAATACACACCCCAATCTTAACACATCCACGTACAAAACCAAACCATTAGCGCTAGTACTCCCCACAGTCAGCGTACCCCCAAATGCCCGTAAACATCGAGCTATCCCCACACAACAATTCACACTCTACACCTGCGTGTGACACCCCCACTAATCCCCAGCCAAAACCAACCCCTTACACACAACCCAAACCCAAGCCACGGGCACACCAACCCCCACCAACCCTCCAACGGCAATAAATTGGCCCGCAGCCCAGTGAGAGCAGGAAGGTCCCACACTCACACGACCACCTGTTGCCACCCGCCCCTGTGCCCTACCCTCGATGTGTTATCTATCCACCGACCCGAACCAAATATCGCCCTCCCACCACCGCATAATACCAATACGTATCACGTAATATACCACATCTGATCTTTGCGCGTAACCCATACTGCAACCGATAAAACAGAGCTCATTCCTGCGCTGGGGGGGGGGGGGGGGGGGGGGGGGGTGGGGTGGGGGGGTGGGGGCGGAGTAAAGCTATTCGTTTACCGACCCCACCTGAAATATATATATTTTGTATAACTAAAAACCAACATTCATGGTGTCCGCCTAGGAATACAACACAATGTCTATTGATTAAAACACAAACAGGTCTCCATTAAACCGCGCAACTCCCACGCCAATATACGACCAACGCAGACCACTCTAACAACAGGACCCCATACCTCGACTACAACCCACAACGCCACTCCCTAGAGCAAACACCCCGGCCCATACCCTGTCTTTCCCCTACCCCTTATGATAAAGTCCTGGCGGCCCACTGGGCTATACCCGACCTCAAATTATCATTGGTTAATCATGTAATTCCAGGATGAGGAACCCCCGTCCGTAATACCAGGAAAACAGCACACGGCGAACCAACACTCTATTGTTTATCTATTTTCAGTACTAAATCTTCTTTATCTATGCTCTTAACTCAATTGTAACATCATATGATCACTCTGTTTTTCCCGCTATAATCACCACGCAAATTTGCATGCCCTCTCTAGTCTAAATTTGCTGTTTTGGCAACATGTCCATTAATAACCTACATACATCTTTCGAGGGATACATCTGCAGCCGATAAGCAAATTGGACCGACATATTTTATTACCTCCCTCTATCGGGTACAGAGACCATACTATCAGGTCAATGATACTCCACACCACGCCCCCCTGCCGGCGGCACGCCCAACAACCACTGCGACTTGCCTCATTAGCACGAGTACCCCTGTTCCCCTAACCACATGCACTACATAATCTAGTTCTTGCAAACGTGCTATACAAACTTTCACCACCAACCACCTAACCCGCCCCCTCCCAGCCCACCTCTTCACCAACTCCACACATATAGTTATGTATATCCCAGCAAATCTCCGACACTCCCATGGCCACATCCACAACTAAGCCTAACTCCTTGATCAATACTTCAAGTTGTTTTATTGGCTCATTACGGCCAATTGCGGCATACTATCCTTTCGCTGAACAAACACGCTGCACCAAATCCCGCACGTGACCCTAGTGACCCCAGAATATGGCATCACGTTATCAAACAAACCTGATACAAAAAAAAATAATACCTGAAAATTCCAGCATACGTACCATGTGCCCCTGCTTGGCGTAGTGGAATGTTTTGTCTACCCTCTTACTTGGCCTCGGGCACACAACTCAGGTTACTTATATGTCGGCCCCCTATTCCATCAAAAAAGAAACCACAGTCCTACATTCTTTCGTCAAAAAAAACCCTCTGCAACCCAAATAACATAAAACCCGCTCCTAATTTGCGTGACCCTTCCCTACCCAAACAAACTCGCCCCAAAAATAAGACCCGCTACATCGCTCCCAAACCTCTCTCCCCCCCTCACCTATCCAACACCTCACCAAACCAATCCAGTGCACCCAAACCCCACCCTCCTCGCTCAAAACCACACCGCAGTCCGACGCCACCCAGCTATTCTCCTAAAAAAACCCCCCTTCCACGCCAACTCCGCGTCCCCTTGCCACGCCCCCAACCCAACAACACTTCCCACGCCCCCAACCACCCACCCCAATGGTCCCTGAAACAATTTTCTTTAAAACCACAATGTTGCACCCGCGGGGTCGAGGAATCCCACTCCGATGTTTCAGGAAACCTTTGGTGGAAATTCACGCCAAGATCCAGTCAGACAATAATTGTAATACCAACTACCATCCATCCCCAATCACACAGTTAACTTCACAGCCACCTCTCCTACAACATCATGCAGTCCGCAGCGTCAGTTCCCCCCCCTCACAGCGCTCATCTGCCAAACTGTCACCCCCCCCAACCGCTCACCCCCAACCTAACCGTCTGAGGTCCAACCCCATGCACACACCTAAACTCCGCCCGCAAACAGGAACACCAGGAGGCAACCCCTCACCGTGACCCTTCAAAGGCAGGCTAAGCCAACTGATCCAGCGCTTTTTAACACCCTCTTCCAATGGAAAAAGCTGGCCCTAAAAATTGCTGCTACAATAACGATCTTCGCCCTAGCCACTTATTATTTTCCTGCAACTCTCCGAATCACAGTACTCTTTCCGTATTCACCCGCCACCCTCTATCACTCACACCATTCAGCCCACCAGGTGGACCCGGCTACAACGGACCAGCATAAAAGAAACACCATGTATACTCCCCACCTAAAACACACAGGCCAAGACCAATACCAGAGCCACCACCAACCCCCCCAAGATAACCACTAATCCGCGCACAAAATGCATGGTATGCCCTAATCCAACCGCCCCAAGGTAAAGATGGCCCATCGACTAGGCCCAAACTGCAAGGAAGGGACAATCTAACCCCGGCCAGCCCCCACCGTCTCTCTCCCCCTCCCATATGTGCCCCCCCACGCCACCCCCAACGACCCAGCAAGCACACCCCCTCGCCAAGTCTCGAGCAACAGTGAAAGCGAAGACAGGGTGCCGTATTATGTAAACTAAAACGACCACCGAAGCATCCAATGATTTAATTAAGTCTCTTTATTTAATGTTCTATATGTAAAATAATCCTAATAAGCAGCTGTAATCATCTCAGCAACTTTAACAATCCAGCAACATTAACTTTTCCACTGGCAATCTTAACTTGAACTAGCAGTAGCAACTTTCAATGGCAGCATTAACTCCCACTAGAAGCATTAACTATATTGCCAGCAGTAGTAAACACGGCATATATTTCATTGTAGTTCTCCAGCAGTACTAACTTTATACTAGCAGTACTAAGTTATACTAACAGTAGTAATATATTAACTAGCAGTAGTAACATATTTACTCTAGCAGTAACTACCCACGTTGGTATCTTTTCCTTGAAGACATCAGCAGCACACTTTACTTGAAGCAGCATTAATCTTTAACAACATCCAAGAAGGCTTTTTAATCCCAACACTTTTGATTTTGTGTTTTTAGAGAAATCAGCTAGAGGTAAATAACGCGTTCCCAAAAATATTATCATTATAAAATGGAACGAGGTGGATATGATTTTTGTGAAAGAGAAAAATGGTAAGATATTACATTAATAGTTTGTTTTACAATCTGGAGAAGATGAGTTGAGAAATGAATCTGATTACCTTGCATAAATTTGCACAATTGATTTAATATATAACCCTCATATTTCATTATCTTGGTATTAACATTACATGTGTACGCATTTGATGGTTTATTAGATCGAAAATAAAAAATTGAAGCCAGATGAAGAACCCCAGCGTAGTATAATGTGGTTGAAAGAAGGTAAACAAAGACGGAGAATTTTACAGATGAGGAGATTCCAATCAGTGGGAGGATTAAACTTGTAATTTTGACTTGCAAATTCTATTATTATGCTTATTTACGTTTAATAACCTATTTTCCATATTTTTGTGCAGAAAGAATCTGATTGAGCAAGATCAGAAGGACTTGCATCATGATGAGGGCACTGATGTGCCCCCCCCCATGAACAGTTATGTTTGGTAAGGAAAAGGAGAGGTTATGGCAAGAGGAGTAGGAAGTGGAGTTTAACACAAGAGATATTGTCATCTTCCTCAACAGACAACAATCAAACTGATGAAAGAATTGAGTTACTTCAAACTCAACTTGATAATGAGAGACGCGAGCGTCAACAAAAAGATGAATTGGTCAAGAAATTGTCCACCGAGATGACAGAAAAAGATGTATTGGTCAATAAATTGTCCAATGAGATGACAGAAACAAAGGGAATGCTTAGTCAACTGATGAATCAGTTGGCATGAGACAAGGGGTGCATTGAATAAGTCATCTCAATTGCAAGTAAGCCATCAAGATGTAAGGCCATTTTTTTATGTGTTAACAATTATCATTTCTAAATGCAAACACCACGAATGGCAAATGATAGCAGGACACTGAACATAAACTGATGAGTCAATGTATTTCTTAATTTATATTGCCACGTGACTCCAATGGGCGCTTATGAGGTGGACAAACTCAGTCAAGTGTTGTTGTACGTGATAAAGATGCGAGAATTAAAAAGAAGTCTAATGGGCTTGTAATTTCGTGAAAGGCTGGGAAGAGTTGTTATTTTGCTCTGTGCTAGATATATGAACACTAGCTAACAGTTGCTTTTTGCAGCCCAATAATTGAGAGTGTGGTTGACAAGGATAATGGGAAGTCATCTGCTGGCTTAAATGAGTATCATTTCTTTCTAGCGTCAAAAACTGTTAGCTAAAGTTGTATCATTGAGTATCATTTCTGAAGTCTGTAAATAGTCTTTGGCTTGTTGAACTTGATCTGCCGGTGATGACTAGAGTTCAGGTATATTAATTCTTCGCCGTGTTTCACATATGCAATAAAGGTTTTTCTAAAAGAAAACATTAAATTGGTTTGTTTAACCCATTTAGACTCCTATCCAATAACATATGTTTGACTTTTATGACTCAACAATCTGTGTCTTTTACATGATAAATGTTTTGCACGTAGATAAAAAGGATCACTCTTATAGAGCATTTTTGAAGTATAGGCTTTAAGTGTTAATTTTCATAGAGTAATCATAAATTGTAGTTGATGGTTTAAAGCTAACCTGATATTATTATAGGGTCGGGTTAGCTTTAAACCATCAACTACAATTTAAGTGTTAATTTTCATAGAGTAATCATAAATTGTAGTTGATGGTTTACTGCAGGTTACACCACCAACTACGATACAAAAGATTAGTGATTACAATTCTGCACCAAAATTACAATCGAAGCGCAAAAATTATGTCTCTCGTGAAACCATGCAACGGCAAGCTAGGACGGGGAAGAGTCATAAGTCTTTAAATTATGGTAGTTGAGAATTTGATTATGTACGACATTACAATTGTATATTTGGTTCAGTTATATACATTCGAGTTTTATTCAATTTGAAATTGCTTTTTGTTTTTAATTCTGTGTTTTATATATAATATAATGACACAAATTATTGATTTGTTATATGTGACTAAAAGATGCACTCACATAATATGGTCACGCTTATCAACATTATTGGTCACTCTTTGTTTAATTCGATGTGTGACTAAATATTACAAAATGCCACACAAACTAAAAATTCATGTGACCATTGGATGAACAATAGTCACACAAAATACATATTCACTTAACTTTAAACAACATATGGTCACACTTATTAACACTTTTGGCCACTTTTGGTTAACTTGTATGTGACTAAATAACAAAAAAAACAAGGTTTGTGTGACTAAATGTTACAAAATGCCACACACACTTAAAATTCATGTGACCATTGAATGAACAATAGTCACACAAAATACACATTCACTTGATTTAAATAGCTATGGTCAACTGTTTACAATTTTAGACACTTTTGGTTAACTTGTATGTGGACTAATTAAAAAACATGCTTCGTGTGACTAAATTTTTACAAAACACCATACCAAACTTAAATCATGTGACATTGGTTGAACAATAGTGACACAAAAAATACACATTCACTTAACTTTTATCAACATATGATCACACTTATTAACATTTTGGCACTTTTGTTAACTTGTATGTGATAAATTTCCCAAAAAACCAGGCTTTATTGACTAAATATTACAAAAGGCCACACAAAAACATAAAAATTTTTTTTTCATGTGACCATTGGATGAACAATAGTTACGTTAAATAACATTTACTTGATTTTTAAAATGCATATGGTCACAATTATAACTCTTTTGGCCACTTTTTTTTAAAATTGTATGTGAATACTCAAAAAAAAACACCGTTTGTGTGACTAAATCATCACAAATGTCATATTTTAATATTCATGTGGCCAACATGATGGCAATAGTAACACAAAATTCACATATACTTGAATAAACCATCTCAAATGTCACATATATTATTTATTTATGTGGCAAGGGAGACAATAGTCACTCTTAAAAATCATTCGTGTGACTATAAAGTGTTTACCGTCACTAATACTAATTAATCCAAAAAAACTTGTGCCTAATTTGTCACACATATTCGGGTTTTGGTCACTCTTTTTCAATGAAAAAAGCCACAAACTCAACAATGTCATCGTAGGACACCTACGGTGGCGCGATCTTTGGTGACTGATTGCAGTCTTACGTACCTATAAAATATATAATAAAAATACTACTTAGGTAAATTCTAACTATTCACCTTTAACTAAGGTAAAAAGTTAAAACTTACAAAAATAATATAATATATATAATATACGTATGTTTGACCGGGTAAGTATGATCACCCGGGTCGTTTCCCCAATGACTAGTGAGATTGAAACCACGCCTTAGTTCGGATTCTGATTTGAATGAAGCAAGGATATTTTGGATAAGCTATAACTACGAAATTAAGAAGCAACAAATAATGAAAATCAAGCAAGAAACAAATTTTTAATCTAAAATGTAAACTAAAAGATTTTACTAGATAAAGAAAAAGTGCCGAAAATTGTTAAAAATAAAAGCCCTAATTTTTATCTTTTTATAAAAGTTTAATTGATCTAATTAAAACTTAACCCTAATTACTAATTAAAACTTAATAAACTAATTTAAAACTTAATTAATGGACTAATGGTGCAAAAGGAGAAGGACTAACGGGGAAAAACACTAAATGACGGGGAACTGACTGAATAACAACTAAGATTGAAAAGTTACATTTCTTCATGGAATCTACCCCGACAACAAACTAAGTCCCAATAAGCATTCGAAATTTTAAAGAACTTATAATGAAATACTCAAAGAAGAAAAAGTTGTAGAGGGAGTCTAGTGGGAAAGGACTTTACAAAAACACTATAGCCTGAAACTCAAAGATTGCTCTAATAATTGAGCTTTTCATTAATAAAGGTGTTTTCAGGAAGTAGGCTTATCCCTTGTTTTTAGAAAATAAGCTATAAATAACTCAAATCTAGATCAAAACGAAAAAGAAAGAAGTTCTAAGAGCTTATGATATGCTTTAACTCTAAATGAAAAGAAAAACTAACGCTTAACTACTTTTATTAAATACTGATTTGTAAGATGTAGGCAAACTCAAGGAAATAAGCAAAGACACACAAAAATTTCAATTAAGCTAGAAAACTTAATAAGATAAACTAGACTCTTGAAACTTAAAAGGACTTTTCATCTGCTTATAATCATCTATATAAAGCCTTCCCCCCCTCCCCTTAATAAATCTAGGATTGAAGCCGAATTAACAAATTTAGAATCTACTAAGTTCCTATGTTTTTTGGAATTTTCAAGTTTTATGACGTTTGACAGCTAAATTTAACTAAGGAAATAAGCTAGAAACTGCAAATAAAGACTAAGATGGATTAAAGGGGCCTCTTTTTAATGAAAACTTAAATTCTACTGAATTTAATAGCTAAATCTTAAATTACTTATCTAAAACTAAGCTATGACACGGCAGTACTAACTTATAGTTAGTACTGGTAGTGTAAAAGTTCAGCAGTACTTTCAAGTGAAAGTATGTTGGAGCAATTTGTTGACTTTTGAAACATAAATAAGCGATGAAAAAGTAGAAATGAAGACTAAACTAAATAAGCTAAAATAACTAAATTTTATTCTACTGAGATTTAAGCTATCAGTACCTAATGTTTGAAGCAGTACTAACTTGGAAGTTAGTACTGGTAGTGCAAAGGTTCAGCAGTACTAACTGAGGTTAGTACTGCTAGTGTAAAATCAAGAGTGCACTAAACCAAACACTACTTAACCATTATGACAGATTTGAGAAAAGCTTTTAAAGAGAAATCTAATGAACAAATCCTAAATACCAGATAAAAACTAGCTTAAAACAAACTTAGCAAACATGATTGAACAACTGAACAAGCCTTAATCTAAGATCTAAGCTATTTAAACTAATATTTTTGGATTTTATGAGTTTTTATGACAGAAATGAGTAACTAATGATCTATAACTATGGAAGCAAAAACAGATGAAAACATATAACTAAATTGCACTAGAAGAGAGAAATTTGAACACTAACAAGCAAAGAGAATAAGCAAATAACAGATCTAAACATAGCAAGCAATAATATTAATATTTAAACTAAGAATTTGAAAGTGAAACTGAAGAGAAAATTCAAACTCCTCTAGCTAAACAAGCAGGGACAACATTAAGGGAGCTACAAGCTTCTCAGCTTATGAGTAAGTAGAGTATAAGTCCTTGGGATCTTCTTCCAAGGTAAGTCACCTTCCAAAAGCTTAGATCCAATAAGATCCATGTAAGTTTTTATCTTAATTAAAGGTTTAGTAAGATTAATACTGAATTCAAAACAGGCTCTATTTTCAGTTATAGACTGAAAGAGCTTTTTAAATGAGCTTATTAGCTTATGAGACAATATGGCTTATTAAGAGAGATATGAATTTAAAATGAGAGCTTTTAGAAACGGAATTTAAAACATTAAAACTGAATTTCATTAATTGAATAGCTTGATAACAATACTTGAAAAAGGAATTGATTTAAGAAATAAAAATACGTATTATGTAAATACTAGATAAAAGAATATCAAAGACTCTTTGTGTGTGTGTGAGAATGAGGCCTATTTATAGTGCCAAGCTGAAGCTTCTAGGCCCTCTTGCCTTGCTCTCCAAACTTTTAATCTCAACCAATCATTTCTTTAATCATTTGAGCTTCTATTGTGGCCGTTGGATTGATTTGTGGACACCTGAGGATTGCCAGGCTGGCATTCTTTGATGTGACGTTTGTGTTAGTTTTGTGAGTAAATTAGCACAAAAACCCACCACTATTTGTGCTTCTTCATTGATTACGTGGCCTTTGAGCTTGAGCTAGGATAAGTATCCCCTTGATTAGACTAATTTGTCCTTGCATTTGTGCTTGAGCTTCCTTGAATTGACCAACGCACCCTTTAATTAACAAAAGCCCTTTGTTTTACCATGGGGGTGAAAACGGGGGAGACGATGAATAGTAAATGGGTTTGGCGCTCAAATTTGGACAGTTAAAACTGTTGGAGTTTGGGAAGTTTACACATTTGGCCCTTGTCTTCCTTTTCTCCTTTTCTAGTTATAAATAACTTTTAGGAAAGTGCAAGATTAGTCCTTGAGGCTTTATAAAAGAGGAAATGGCTAGGGATTTGGCTTCGGCTTGACTTTTCGGGCTTCGGCTTTGTACTCTTCTGATTCTCGTGTCCGTGTTTGCTTGCTTTCGATTGTTTTCTTGTGATTTTTGACTTATCCATACCTGCACACACAAAACACAAATACAAGCATATTTTTGCCATTTTTGGTCTGTTTTGGGTTTAATTGGGTTATTTTAGGTACAAACGCATCCTTAAGTACTTTTTGAATTTCTGCACCTTTTCCTAATTGTTGATTTTTTTGTTTATCCTTTCAGC
>BQNB010129368.1:0-19126 GCA_026074375.1 Tanacetum coccineum
AAAACTAATGTGAAAACTTATATCTAGATCTATGCCTTAGGGTTCCTTTTATACACCAAGGAAACCCTAATGGGCTTACAAAACACGTTAAGTGGTCAATGCATATCTATTCCTAATATATCTCATGCATATCACTTTAGAAGTACTAACTATTTATACCAACAGTACTAACTACATAACTAACAGTACTAATAAACTGGCAGTACTAACACTTTGTACTGGCAGTACTAACTATTACATTAGCAGTACTAATGACTTAAACTATTTCTTCTAATCTTCAGCAGCAGTAGTTTCTTCAATCAGCAGTATTAACTTGAGACTCCTTTATTCCCAACATTGCACGAATGTCAGCTTTATACCTCTCCTCTTCTTCTGGTGTAAGGTCTGCAACGACTTTATCTCGTTCTGGTCCTAGATGAAGTGCACCTTCAGCAAGTGTTTCTCTGAACTATCCCATCTTAAATGGACCTTCATCAATTGAATGAAGTATGTTTTCCCCATTCTCTTTTCCCAAACAGTACAAACGAATACGTTGTTGCCAAGACTCAAAATCAGACCTATCAAGCATTAGTGGGCGGGTATCGGAACTGGCACTTTGGATATTTTTAGAAAGATTAGCCATCATAAGTGATTGTGAAATGACATGACATGATCGTTCAATGACTAGTGAATGTATGTTAAAAGTGGTGAAGTTTAATTAAGTGTTTTGTTGTTTTAGTTTTGTGAAGTCCAAAGTTTGAAAATTTTCCAAGTGTCAAAAATAGTAGCTCAAACCGCTGCCTAGGTTACCAAACAGCTGTCTAGACTACACAAACTCAAAAAACCGCCAGAGTTTAGTTTAGTAAACAACTACAAGGAATAATTCTTCAAAACCTGTCACAAACCGCTATGGATAAACCGCTGTCTACTTAAATTAATCCTAGGTAAACCGCTGTCTAGAGAAACTACACCAAACCGCTGCCAGAAAACCAAACCGCTATAGTTTGTCTTCTAAACCGCTGTCAAACGTATAATCTTGAAAAAACTGTAAACCGTTACCTAGCAAATCGCTATGATTAAGATAACAGTAAACAGCTATGAAGAAAAATTACCAAACCGCTACCTAAAAATCAAACCGCCAGAGGTTTGTTTCATAAACCGATATGAAAGGAATTCAAAACCTGTAAACCGTTGTCTATCCAAATCGCTATCACTAAAAGACAAACCGTTGGCACTTTCCTATCTGATAAACCGCTGCAGAATAAGACAAACCACTGTCAAAGTAAGACAAACCTACGTATTGTACTTATTGACAAACCGCTGTCTACAGTACTTTTCTTACAAACTACTGCGAAGAAATAGGAACTAGTGAACCAAACTGCTGCCAAGAAAAAATTACTATTTCGCACAAAACACCTAAAAATCACTCTTTTGAACGTTTTTGCTTGATTTCTTTTGCACAACTAAACACTAGAAGGTTATAGCTACTCTAAACACCTAAGCTTTAACACAACAAAGATCATAACCAAAGAGAAAAGAGTAAACGAACCAAAAACTTCAAAAAGTACACTACTTTTTTATCTAAACCAAGCAACAAAACACGCATACACATGATCTAATCATCCCATGAGCTCTGATACCAATTGTAGGATATTGGATATCATAACACAATGAAAGATTAAAGGGTTAGCCGATTTCTAGAGAGAGAAATAACTAGAGAGAAAAGTTCTAGTGAGAGAAAGTGATACTTGAATTATGAAATGACCAACCACCTCTTCCATAGGATGGAGGAGGCTTATATAGTGTCACACAAACAGGCCCATAGGCCTTGTAATGGGCTTATACGTGGGCTTTAATACCTGACCCATTACCGTTTTTCATACGATTAACTACTAACTACGAGCTACGATAAATTGTAAAATACATGGGGTGACCGAGTCTTTTTCTTAAACGTAACACACACAAATATGCAAAAATATAGAATGTAGAAAACAAACACACAAAAACAAACACAAAAATATGTAAATTAATCTAAACTAAATCTAAACTAAAACACTAATAAATAAGAATTAAACAACTTCACTCTCTGACAGCGGCGCCAAAAACTTGATTGTGTTGTCGTCGTAGGTTGTTATTTTTGTTATCAAGTTTTACATTTATATTTTGCCAACATTACCTAAAAACAACACTAACGGGCAGTGTACCCGATCAGTTGTAGCTTTGTTGGTAAGTAGGGTGCCGATCACTAAGAGTGAGAGTGTTAATTCTTAAGTCTACCCATATTTTAGTTATCTATGTTAGTTTTAATTCTAACGTGAAGGGGGTTTTCAGTCTGAGAGATTGGCACGGGTTTTGGTGGTAACTTAGACCTACTTTAGACATGACAACACACGCAAGCAGATAATCAAAAGATAGAAGAGCGATCAAGCTAATTTTAAGGAAACTATATTAACCATGGTTAATCCAATTAAAACATAGGTTTGTTTATTAGTGCAATGATTGACTTATCTCGAGAGGCATATCATTTCAAGATTTAGGCGGTACTTCTTCCTAAAACCTAGACACGTTAATTGTGTCACAATTAAATGCATCCGCATAAAGCAAGCATTTGTTGATTATAATCTATCTTAGGAGATTAATAATGTTGATCTTATTAAACCCTAGCTCAACAAGACTTTACTAACAAACTGCTTAAAATGCTCTTTATATACTAGTAGTCCACTGTCCAAGTCCTTACCAAGGGAATCAGAACATCATTTGTCGATCCTAGGTCACCTGCTAGTCTAACTTGTTCACTAAACCAATGGCAATGATAGGTCATTATTTGTGATCCTATGATTCTAGATATATAAATAACGGATATAGAGAGTTATCCATGTATCTAACTAGCATGATATTTTGCATTTCTAGATCCAGTTGAATGATAGGTCGCATACTTAAGCACATAAACTAGTATAAATTGATAAACATAATGAACAATCAACAATAAATTAAGCAATCGTAATAAATAAACCAAACATTAAAATCTTCATAAACATGGCTAACCTAAAGGTATTATCCCATAACCATTGTAATAAATACAAGAATAATAATTGAATCAACCAAGGTAAACTAATCGATTTAAACAAATGATACCAAAAATCAAACGATTATTTGATTATAGATGATTACAAGGTGTTTCCTATGGAATTAGATGTGATGCTTGACCTTTACTGCTCTTCTTGGCTTCTGAAAATTGACTTTTATGGTTAGGGTATCGAAAGTATGTTTAAGCACACCATAAACTTATGTTTAGGGATTTGTATTTATAGTGTCTAGAAATTCATCGATACGCCGTATTGGTTGAGGTCAATACGGCGTATTTGGAGGTTTCTTAGAGTAGGGACCACGTTCAGTATCATTCAAAATCTTCAAACAATCTTTAATACTGCGTATAGAGACTTCTGGATACAGCGTATTGCTCTTTAAATTCTTCGTGGTTTCTTGTAAAGTGTTGGGAATTATTGATTTGATGATACAAAAACAATGATACAAAAAGAACAATAGAATGAAACAAGAAGGACTAAAAACGACAATATGGAATTCTACAAAAGATAGAGGATTCTAAAAGTATCTTGCTTTTATAAGGTTAAAGATCAAGGGATTTGGAAAAGATTTTAGTTTCCTCTGGACATCTAAAATTAAGATACCTTTATATAGTCTTTGGGACTATATTATAAGATGAGATCCCTTAGGAACTAGTTTTATTGGTGCACAAGAAAGTTGTAGTCGTCGTAGAGGTTTGGTTTATGCTCAAAGTATCAAGGGTTTCTTTTGATCTCTGTTACAGTTTGGTATCCGTTCTATATTGATTCAAATAGATTTGGGGCTTGTATGAATGTTAAAACCTTGTTTCAAAACATTGTTTTTGTTTAATTCTGATGGCTATATCAACAAACTCTGTTCTATGATATGATCCTAGATGTGTTAATCGTAGTCTTTTCAATTGGTATAAGTGCCATGTGGGTCTTTGATCTAGGATATTCTACAAAGGTTTTATGGGTCGAATACGGATGGTCACATTGTGTCCGATGTTCTGTTTGTAGTATAGATCAAATTCGGTGGATATTAGGGTTTTAAAAAACAAAACCCTAAATTCATGGTAACAACAGAACACTATGTTATTTCAATAGTACACTAACTATAAGGAATTCAACCCTCCGAACCGGTTGGTTTAGAATTTTGAAGGATGTTTGTGCTTGGCTCGCTGTTATTAAACAACAAATCAAATTTGCCTACTGATATTAAAGAAGGCATGTGTGTTGGTATTGATATTATTAATTTCTGATTCAAATACATTACCTACCAACAAATGATTGATCCTAGTATGTCCAAGGATGAAGGTAGAGAGATGCCCTAATGTGTACATATTACGATTTGAGAGGTTGCATTAGGTAACATTTTTGGAGAAGATAAGAAGAGGCCAAAAGTGGTCCTGAGAGTTATAAGGGTTTCGGCTATTGTGGGTTTTAATTATTATCGTTTAATATTAGGGTTTGTTATATTGATCTAATTTGTGGTCTGCCTAATATTGTAACTGCTGTGTTTGGGGTCATCTTTGCTGGAGTTTTATTTTACTAGAGGTGGTTCGATGAATTTGGTGTGTGGAATTACCATTAGTGGAAGGTTTTGGGAAGTGCTAACAGTTTGGATGGCGGGGTGGCTTAGTGATGTTACTTAAAATTTTAATGGTGCAACCAAGTCAAGATATTTTTCCAAGTTTGTTGCGAATGCTTGGTGTTAGCTTACTGAGGTTTTGGCTATTCGCTTCCCTTTGTATTCTTAGTGGGTATTACCTGATGGTCTATTTGGTATCGATCTTAGTCTAATTCGATAACCTATTCAAAATTCAAGTTTGCGACTTGGGAAATTGTTGAAACGTTCAAGTTCTTAGTTTTTTTGATGAGTTGTCAAGATATCGATGGGATAAGAAAACTTAAGGGTTCAGTGTAATTTTTGGTTCATTAAGCAGCCTGGTAGCATTTTTTATTTCTTTCTTGGACGTTGTGTATAACAAAGAAGAAATTAAATGAATCCTTTACGTTTAATGCTGCCATCGGGCGTATAACAGTTAGAAGAAAACGTTTTGTAATACTGTTCAATTGACGTGTTAATGTTGCTAGTTATTTATTTCGTGTTTCTGCTGTCAAATGCAAACAAGGGGAGAAGATTAATGCTGTACAAGAGGAAAGTTTACATTAATGCCACGATACTTAAAAGAGATTTTCTACTCTAAAGTTGTTGACTGTTTATAATAGTTCAAGAAGTTTACAGTGTTTTGCTGGAAAGATGACACGACATCAGGTTGCTTTTAGGGTTTTAAAAGCATTACTACTACTAGACTTTATATGGAAATGTTGGTCGACACAAGGAACGTTGGTTCTGTTATGACATTTGTTACATTCAGAAGGTCGACACAAGAAGCCTTTGAATTAGGAGTTTGGTGAGTCATTGATTGGTTTGTTACTGCGAGGTGTGATGAATGTTTTGTTTGTTGATAATGGTATTAGTGCTGCCAGGCTTACAAAAGGATGTTACAACTGTTGGAGTTTAAAACCAGTTGTATGGTGAAATGTTTGAATACATGTTTTCTGGTTGGCTTTCTCACTTATTCATTGAGTTGGATTATCCGTATGCAAGTAAAGGCGCAAAATTGATTGTAAGAAGGCTGAATGTTGTGGAGCTAGAAAACGAAAATAAAGGCTATTAAGTTTAGAGTTTTATTGCAACAAGTAGTGATTATGGGGATGTAATTCTTTATTTGTTTTATTTGGAAGTTAAAGGGGAATTGTAGTCGGGTACGTGTTTCTTTTTATTTTAAAATTAATCTAGATACTTTTAAAGATTCTTGTTACGTGCTTATAAAACTATGTTGACGAAGATATTACTCAAATCTAGCAATGTGTGATCTACAAACTTTTGGTGCTCAATGCGCATATTTGCTATCACTTAAAGGAGTTACGTCTTTTGTTGTGATAGTGTATCATTTAGTATGAAGGATTTGTCAAGAGATTGAGGTTATAATTATTATTTCCTATCAGTTTGAGTTTGAGTCATGTGGATAGTACATAAGACATAAGAAAAAGTTTGGGTTATTCTACTTCTAGTATCAAGTATGTTAATACTGAGTTTTCTCCACCAGTATTCATTACATAGAGACAACAAATAGAGATTCAAGAGTGGTTAACATATTGGTTTTCAGGGGAAGCATATGATAAAAGTGTTTAAACCAATTTGGATATGTTACATGCACCACTTGAGGGGAAGGTTTTGATTCTTACTACTGCTAAGTCATTATTACTTTTTTTTTTTTAAACTGCTGTTTTGTTTTACTGCTTAAATTCATTTATCTTATTTGCGTCATGTGAGGGTAATTTTGAGGTCATTGGAAAAGCGTGGATTAGATGTGTGATATATTGGTTTGTTGTTGTACAAATCTAAGTTGTATAGTTCAAAGTTCCCTAATCGATAATGACAAAAAGGGGCGAGATGTTCAAAGTATGATATTATTTGGTGAAACTATTATGTGTGGTGGATGGCATGATAAAGTTGTTGATGACTTCATTTTGTTGAAGAAGTTTCAACAAGTTCACTCAAAGGAAATCTTTTAGTTAAAGGGGAAATTTTTATTCTTGAATGAATCTCAACTTTAGGGGAAGTTCATGCAGATTAGATTGTTTTGTTAATATCAATTAGTGGATGATTGTTAGGGAATTATTATTTTTGTGATACAAATAAACTATGATACACAAAAAGACAAAAATGAATCGAAAACAAAAAGACTTAAAATGACCGATATGGAATTACAAATGTTGGAGGGAAGGATTCTAAAGGATCTTCCTTTAAAGATAAAGATCAAATATTAGGAAAAGATTTAGTTTTCTAATACAATTAAGATTCCTTTGTAAGTCTTATGGACTCTATATATAAAGAGATCCCTAGACATAGTTTATGTGTGCACAAGAAAAGATGTAGACGTCTAGAGTATGGTTTAGCTCTAAGATCAAAGGTTTCTTTGATCCTGTGTTACATTAGGTATAACAGTTCTATATTGTCAACTAGAATGGGGGATTGTGTTGATAGTAAAAATCCTATGTTTCATTAACATTATTTTTGTTTATTTCCGCTGCGCATCAACATCTTTTTATTATAGATCCTAGATGTGTCTTTAATCGATTCTTATCATGTTGTGTTTGCGACAGATTATGACGTATATTGCTTGATGGATACGGCGTATAGGGTTGTCAGAACAGTATCTTGAGATTTTCTTCGGTTTATGCTTCATTATGCGTTGCTCTTTAGCGTTTAAGCTTCAAAATGCGTGCCTTTTAGCATAACTTCACCGATTACTCCATAATTACTGCAAATAACAACTTTGAGCAATTAAGTACCAATTCTTGCAATAATTTATACAAAATGGGTAAGAAACATGGGATAAATGATGCTATAAAGTGACGTTATTTGATGTCATCAGTCACTAACAATCTTCTAATTTGTTTCTTATACAATTCCTTTGGTTGTGATGATTCGTTAAGATGATTGTTTCTCTATTTACTGATACTCACAAACCTTGTGGAGTCCGATCCTACTTACAAATGGAATTGTACGTTTTTACGTGGTTATGATATTTGATTATCATTACCTACACGTATTGATGTCAGTGTGCGAAGGGTCGGATAAATAGGCCTACGGTTTTCTACGTGGATTACAGGGTGCGATTCATTCACACCCACACCGCTGAAAACTTCTACATAATTTCTCCCATCCTTTTCACACCGACACTAATGCGTACAATGCCACCATTATCCTAAACATTTAAACGTGCAATTTCGCATATTGTTGTTCTTTGGAATTGTTAATCGTGTGACACGCAGCACTACCGTGTTAGCCATGAGGTACCTTATCTAGAGAGCGAACATTATCAAAACAACGTCGTTTTGTTTGTCATGGACTCTTACGATTTGTTGGGCTATTTTGTGTGGCCCAACATGTTTAGTTATATTTATTTTTATTCCTTTTTTTTGTTTGATGTAATCATCTACCAACTCATACCGACTAACTTACACCAACTCATACCAACTTAGTCTGAATCATCTAGAATTCCATATGCTTCATCTTCTTCTATGATTGACATTCAGGTTCTTATGCTCGCTTGTATCTTTTTTTTGCTTATTAATGATTTCATACCAACTCATTTATTGAATCATCTATAGGTGTCATTAGGTGGTTGATAAAGCTATCATCTCTGACTCTGATATTGTTGGGTAGTTGATGTGTCACAATGTGTGCAAGTTTTAAATTTATAACACGGTTATCAGGCTTCTTGGCGACACACACGAGCAAGTGTACTCGTCCGTAGTAGCAAGAGGTTTGAATGATAAGCCGGGATTGTTTGCGGAGATTTTGACGTAATTGATGATATTTTTTAGAGAGATTCAGTACTTAAATAGCTAATAAGCAAATAATAATAACGAAGATTCAAATGATTAAAAACTACACTTGATTTGACTAGTTTGGATAATCTGGTTTGCAAGATTGTGATTGACTTTTTGACACATATGATTGTGATAATTATATGATGATCTAATCTATTGTTGTTAACACTATCGATCCTCGTCAAAATCTAAAATTATAAAAACAAGCTTTAAGTTCAATCACTCAATTCAAGATCAATTCAATTTTAATAAGTTCAATTCGCGTTTCGTTTCACAAACATGTTAACACCCACACTTATGTTTCTTGTTAGATCAAATCAATTAAGAAATAGTCAATACAAAAGGTAGCCAATCATAGACAAAAGGCGACAATTGATTGTTAACAATAACCCTTTCGACCTATGAAACTCTTAACAACCAACCCGATTTGATAAAACAATGTCGCTATGAAACATAAATATAGATGGATCTTAAAACTAGCTTGAAATTAGATCAAAACATGTTATCACAATCAAATGTAAATCTTTATAACACAAACATTATCCAATCAAGTGCATAAAGGCACTAGCCACTCATAGCAAACAAAGACATAAACTTGAATTCTTTAACACTAAAAAACATATTTAAAGGTCTTACAAAGACAAGATTACAAAAGATGAGGCTTTTATGCCTTAAGGATTGATAATGATTCTTTGATGTTCTTGACCTCCAAATGATGCTTCTTTGCTTCTATGAATTCTTAGAATTTTGAGATAGGGTTTTGGATTTGAGAGAGAGTGGAGAGACCTAGGAATGATTAGTGAAGAAAATTATGGAAGTGTGTGTGAAAATCATAGCCAAATGACCTTATTTATACTAGTAGCGCCTTTGGGGTATTAAATGATGTACTTAGGGCGTAAGGGTTGTTAAATCCAAGGGAAAAATTATTCTAGAAGGGTCTTATCGTTCATGGAGCTTCAAACAAAACTTGGAAAACCAGAAATGGCTGGAATTAGTTTTTCGCTTCGGGTCAAAAAGTCTGCTAGCTCATGTCGCGAGTCTGGATGCGTTTTTGAGTAGGTTTTTGGTCAAAACTACCTGAGAGAGGAGCCTTGCGTCTGGATTCACTTTAGTTTTATTATTCTTTCCTTTTATTTGATTTAGCTTCCCATTTGCATATTTCTAGATCGTGGGTCTGTGTTCTTTAATCAAACTTGACTTGTTCTCCATCTTGAGGCTTAAAGCTCGCACCGTTTGCTCTTTTTATTCTTGAATGATTCTCGAGCTTGATTCTTGATGTGAGATTCTTTGTACTTGTATAACATCTCTTTTATTTGTCTTTCTTCATTTTCCTGTATTTGGTTATATATAGACTTGCGTACACACTTTGATACGATTAAGTAACAAAACCATATAGAAATAACCAAATAACATATAAAAAAGTATGAATAACGCGACTAAAAACATATACAATACGAGCGTTATCAAATCCCCCCACACTTAACCTTTGCTTGCCCTAAGCAAATCTAGAGTTAAAGAAAACAAATCCACATGGTACATAAGAATGATTCATAAAAATATGATGCAAGTCCACCAATTATAAGTACAAGATATGACTCATCGATTATGCTTTATTGGTGAAAAATCAAGATGTTTGACAATACCCAAGTATTTTCTTGCTTGATTTACATTTCTATGCACCTCACGAAAAAGAATGAAGTATAATTTATTACTCATTTTATTATTTGGTGGAGTAAGTAAGAGAAATCACACTCATAGCTCAGTCGTGGCTAAAATCATTACCATAGGCTTGTACAAGAAATAAAACAAAACCGATGGGGCGTAAGCACCAAGTGTACATATCTAAAGAAGCATTTATTAGGTTGTATTGTTTAGGGTTTGGATTAAGTGGGTATGGATGAGGCATGGGAATGTGTAATGTATGGTGTGTAGCCAAAAAGTCAAAAGTATATAAACCAAGCGTTGCTAGCTACTACATTCCACTATCCATATGAATTTTGAATGATAACGCACTTTTATTATTTATTATCTTTTTTCCGTATCACGTCTTAGCACATTGGATTTATTCATTTTTTTCTCTTTTTTTCACAAACATTCGACCAACCTCTGGTCGAAGATCATCATATACCTGTAGCAAACAAAATGTCATAAGACATGGAGTTAGCAACTTTCTTAAAATTCATAAGTATTTCCCATATAACTACCATCAATCCAAGTAGCTAGCAACCAACCAATAGACTTTGACTAGGGTAAGGCTAGGCTAAATGGTGTATATTTCTTTCTTGGTGGATTTATCAGTTAAGAACGGGATGGCTCAACATGTGTCTCTAGGGGTATCTAGTGCAAGGATGAGCACTAAAAAATGGATTCCATGTAAGTGGTTAACTAAACAGAAGGCCATTTGGTTTTTCCTAATTTGCTTCTTTATTACGCACATACACTTATTATCACACAAGTATGATCTCACTATGGATTCGTAATGATTTACAAGCACAAGTTCTAGAACAAATAAAATCACCGGCACACTCATAGCAAAAAGTTCGAGCATAAAAGGTGTATGCTACATAAGAAACAGGCTCAAGTCCTCACAATTTTAATGGAAAGTGCTATAATGTGCCAACAAATGTTATCGATCCCATAATGGACTGCAATAGTAATCAGGACACATCTCAATTTTTCAAAAATTTACCGGTGGATTGATCAAGTTATTTTAATATATTATCATTAAAGCGTGAAAACAAGTAGATCACGAGGGAAAACATGTATACAAAAATAAAAATTAACCCAAAAAATATGAAATTTTTTTAAAAATCGATCTCATTTTCCCTATTTACTCTCCCCACATTTATGTTTAGCATTGCCCTCAATGCTACAAAACAAATTACATAGCATAAGATAGGAAAATAAAAGAAAGAGAATACCAGACTTCCGAGCATGAGAAATAGCAATTGAGCTACATATGGTCTTGGCATCTCCTAATCATCACTTGCAGTAACCTTATACAAATAAAATACAAAATGCACATATTTTTAGATTTTAGATTTTTTTTTGTTTGCAACTAAAAAAGAGAAGTAATGCTACACCTCCACGCTTAAGCTTGAACATGGGTTAGATAAAATCAGGGTGTAAACATAGAAAATTAACTAAGAAATAAAATACTTGAAAATACACGGGTTGCCTCCCGAGAAGCGCTTATTTTATTAACAAGTCATCAGTCGGACTCGTATTCCTCCTGCTTCATTTTCCCATGTCAGATATGAAGTTTATCTCATCACTCGACAGCTCATTCAATTGCTCCTCATCATGGTAGAGTTTAATACAGTGTCCATTGACAATAAAGCTTCCTCTATGTTTGTCGTATAATTCACCATATTTGGATGGAAAACCATGTTTGACTATGAATGGTCCGTACCATTTAGATCTGAGCTTGGGAGTTTTGAATTTATACTTTGAATTAAATAAGAGCACTTTGCCTCCAACTTTGAATTCTTTGTGGATTCGAAGTTTCTTATCATGATAAGCTTTGGTTTGGGCTTTGTAAAGCGTAAAATTATCATAAGCTTGGAGTTCAGTTCATCGAATTGCAAAATCGTTTTTCTCCAGCGATTTGAAGGTCGGGATTACAGCTTCTTAGGGCCTAGTAGGGGCGATGTGTTCATTATCGAACGGGAAGGCAAGTGAATTGTTTTTTCATTTATTTTACACACAACCATACGGTGTGTCGTTGACACAATTGAGTTTTGTATGCCGTACAAAATGCTCACAAAGCGTCATCAAGTTTTCTTGACCAAATAGAAGGATTGTCTTTAATCGTTTTTTCAAGAATTCTTTTTAATACACTGTTGGTGTTTTCAACTTGTCCACTAGTTTGTGGATGATAGGTTATAGCGAAGCGATGATGAACTCCATATCGCTTTAAGATTTTCTCCATTTATTTGTTACAGAAGTGAGTATCTCTGTCAATAATTAGAGCTTTTAGAATACCGAAACGAGAGAAAAGTTTTTTAAGAAAATTGATTACAACTCGTGCATCGTTGGTGGGTACAGCTTTAGCTTCCGCCCATTTAGACAAATAATCAATGGCAACGAGGATATATTGGAACTTATAGGTTTTAGGGAATGGTCCCCTGAAATCAATTCCCCATATGTCAAATATTTCACTGACTTGGATTGTATTTTGAGGCATCTCATCTCTTCGTGAAAGGTTACTAGAACGCTGGCAAGCGTCACAATTTTGAACTAGAGTATGAGCTTCTTTGAAAACTATCGGCTAATAGAAACCAGCATCAAAAACTTTTTTGGTTGTGGTGGAGGGGCCATAGTGTCCCTTAATCGGGCCATGATGGCATGCATCAAAGATCTTTTAAGTCTCAGAACCATGAACACATCTCCAGATCATCCCATCTGGGCACATCTTAAAGAGATAAGGCTCGTCCCAGAAATAATGCTTGAGGTCTGAGAAGAATTTGCATCATTAAGCATAAGCTAATCCTTTTTTGAGAATCTTTCCAACGAGATAAATTGTGAAATTTGCAAACCATGGAATTTCTTCATTGTCATTGGTCGAGATATTCATGAGGTTTTCATTAGGGAAGTTATCATCGATGTCTTCATCCCTTAATTCCTCCAGATTTGGATTTTCAAATCACGATAAATGGTCTGCCGTGACGTACTCCGCTCCTTTCTTATTTTTGATTTCGATATCAAATTCTTGGAGTAGTAAAATCCATCAGATAAGACGTTGGTCCTTGATCTTGCTTAGCTAATGATATTTCAAAGCTGTTGTGATATGTGAAAACAAACGTTTTTTTGATTTAAAATCGAGATAAGATCGAAATTTGTTGAATGCAAAAACTATGACAACTAGTTCTTTCTCAGTAACCGTAATTTTGATGTGCGTTGTTCAAAGTTTTTTTGCTGGCGAAATGGATAGGACGGAAATGTTTTCCTTTGCGTTGTCCAAGCACAGCTCCAACAGAAAAATCGCTTGCATCGCACATAAGTTCAAAAGGTTGCGACCAATTTGGTGAAACAATAATCGGCACATTTGTTAACTTTTCTTTGAGCGATTCAAATGCCTTGATGCATTCTTCATTGAAATCAAAGACTGAGTCTTTTTCAAGAAGTTTCGTCATCAGACGGGAAATTTTGGAAAAATCTTAAATGAATCGGCGGTAGAATCCTGCATGTCCTAAAAAACTTCTAACGGCTTTGACGCTAGTGGGTGGTGGTAATTTGGCTATTACATTGATTTTTGCCTTGTCGACCTCTAATCCTGCACTGGAGACTTTGTGACCAAGCACAATTCCTTCTATCATCATGAAGTGACATTTCTTCCCATTAAGCACAAGATGGGCTTGCTTGCATCGGATGAGAATTTGTTTAAGGTTTGCAAGACAAGAAGCGAATGAATTTCCAAATACAAAAAAGTCATCCATGAAAACTTCCATGGATATTTCAAGCATGTCTTGAAAGATGGTGATCATGCACCTTTGAAAGGTTGCGGGTGCATTGCAAAGACCAAAAGGCATACGCTTGTAGGCGTAAGTTCCATAGGGACAAGTAAATATGGTCTTCTCCTGATCGCCAGGTTCAATTGGAATTTGAAAATATCTGGAAAAGCCATCAAGGAAAAAAAGAATTTTTTCTCTGCTAGCCTTTTCAACATTTGATCCATGAAGGGTAGATGAAAATGATCTTTTCGGGTGGCTTCATTTAATTTTTAGTAATCAATACATACACGCCAACCAGTGACTGTTCTTATAGGAACAAGTTCGTTGTTTTCATTTGTCACAACGGTCATTCCTCCTTTCTTAGGTACATAGTGGATAGGACTTACCCAATGACTATCTTCGATAGGGTAAATGATACCGGCATCTAGAAGTTTGATGATATCTTTCTTCACAACTTCTTTCATGTTTGGGTTAAGTCGAAGTTTCCTTTGAATGATGGGTTTGGCCTCGTCCTCAAAGTTGATTTTGTGTTTGCAGAAAGATGGGCTAATACACAGAATATCGGATGTTTTCCAAGCAAAGGCTTCTTTATGATTTTTAAGAACCAAAACAAGACGTTTCTTCTCATCGTCTTTGAGCAGAGCGGATATGACTACTAGAAGGAGAGAATCTTTTTTAGAAAAGCATATTCGAGATGTTTGGGTAGAAGTTTTAATTTAAGATCGGTGGGTGGATCTTCGATAGAAGTCTTGATTCTTAATATTTCCTTAGAGGTAATTCTTCGACATTTTCATTTACTTATTCCTCTTATTCGGGAATTTCTTCGGCATTAATAGCCATGAAATCTTTGTCGAGAGATGTTTCATTGATCTTTTCGGATGTACTCATGAATGGTTCAGAATCATTTAGCAATGCATCAAATTCTTGTTTCATTTCTTCATCAATAACATCCATGCGGAAGCATTTGTCATCATTGGTATGGGAATGTTAGCATAGCTTTGTCGATTTAGAAAAATTTGATTCTATCATCTACATTACCTGGCAGGTTGAGTTCTTTGCTTTTATCTTTGTTGGATTAGCATCGACAGGTGTGTAGATAAAAGGTCTTCCTTCTAAATGGAGATGGACTTTATTTTTTCTTTCGCCTCTATTTAGCGAGGGTCCGAAATCTATCGAAAGTACGCTAAAATTTTCCAACTTGGCCGAGCATATTTTTCTATCCCTCCATATGGATATTTGGAAGTATGAGTTGGTAAGAAGGATATTATCCTTGTAGGTTTAAGGTATTTCACGGAATGTGATTGTGTACAATGAGAATATGGCTTTAGAGTGTTGTTGGATTTGCTCCAAGATTGGCCAAGCCTAGACATTCAACCGACTTCACAAATGTACATGGAATCAAAAAGCTTACAGAATCTCCTAGCTTAAGTGGTAACTTATTTTGAACAATGGCGGAGCATTCTTCGTGTAAGAAGGCAGCAGAGATTTGCTCCATCTTACTTTTTTTAATCACGATATCTTTTCGAAACTTCTCATAATTAGGCATGTCGGCTAGGACGTCAATGAGAGGCACGTTGATCCTAACTTCTTTGATCATATCTGTGAACTTGGCATAACGTTCTTCCATCTTTTCTTTGCGTAAGCGTTGAGGGTATGGAGTTTTTGGTGTGTATGCCTTGAGCGGTGGTTGATTGATTGAGTTGGTTTAGAAGAAGACGATTCTTCCTCTTTCTCGGATTCGCCAGCCTCATCATCACTATCATCGTGGATGATAGTGGATTTATCATTTGGATTTACCGGTGGATCGTAGGATCTTCTACTACGTGTGAATACGGAAATAACATGCTTATTTCGGGAAGGTGGTGGACGGTAAGGTTGATCATTTTATCTAGAAGGTTTTTGGTTGGTTTGGGTATTGCTTGGAAGTGAACCAGTCGGTCTGATAAAACGTTGATCGGAGAGTCGACCAAATTTGGTTTCAAGGTACTGAATTGCAGCTTGGTGATTCTTTTGACCTTGTTCGACTTTGATTTTGAGATTGAAGAATTGGTTTCTGACGAACTTGTTTGATGATTTTTGGGCAACCATGAATTCGCGCATGGGTTTTTCGAAATTGATTTCCTCGAGTTTCTTTTCAGGTGTTGGTAGAGTAGGACGGTCATCCTCATGAGGTTGTGAATGACGGTTGTCATCTCGTGGTTGACAGTCGCGCCAATTTTTGAAATTTATACCGTAGTAGTGTCCTCGATATCCTCCTCCTTTATATCCTCCGTAGATATAGTTAGCTTCTTCTTCGGGTCCTCCCATCGGTTTGTCATCGCACTCCGATGATGGGTGAGGTCCTCCACATTTGTTGCATCCGTCTCGCATTTCTTTCATTTCTTCTTTGATCTCTTTGAATTGCGAGTCAATCTTGGTTGTTATTGCTTCCATCTTTTCCATGAGTTTAGAATTGTCGCTCCCTTCAGCGAAAGCAACGATTTTTATTATAGGTTTGGATTTCATATCCTTGGACCAATCAAGTTTTAATAGTACTCGGTCTTTGAGCAATTGATAGGCCTCGTTAGGCGTCTTATAGAGAAAAATTCCTCCGGCATCAAGGATGGCTTGAGTGGCATCGTCAAGACCATGGTAGAAGATTTAAACAATGGTTACTCATGCTAAACCATGTCCATGACAACTACGAAGTAAGTCCTTCATGCGAAGCCAAGCTTCGACAAGTGATTCGTTTGGATGTTGGGTGAAACTTTGAATTTCTCCCATGAGTCGGTCGAACATTGCAGGTTGAAAGAATCGGTTCACAAAAGCTTGCCTTATTTGTTCCCAAGTAGCGATAACCCCGAGACTTAATTCGTTGTACCAGACTTTTGCTTCTCCAGAAAGAGATGATGGAAAAAGTTTGAGTTTGATGGAGTCCACATTGATATTGCCATATCGAAACATGCCGCAAATTTCGACGAATTTGGTGATGTGCTTATGCGGTTCGGCCCGCGCACGGCCATCGAATTGACGGTCTTTGATCATCGAAAGGTGATGTACTTTCACATTGAAGTTGTCTCCGATTTCAACCAGAACAATAGCGTATGCGGAAGTCGGTGCTACGGCTCGGTTGTTTCCCCACATGGGTTGATCATCGGCCATTAGAAATGGTAGATCAAGAAATGGGTTGTAAATGAATTCGGCTTCGAAAAGGTTTTCGAAAGGTGGATATTTGATTTTAGGAACTCGGTTTTCTTAAGGAATAAAGGGGCTACGCTTTTTCTTTTTGGTTTGGTGAATAAAACGTGCGGGTTCCAAATAAGGGCTAATTGGTTTTTGTCCCGATGAATGGGTGTTCATACAAGGGTAAAACACAACTAGGAAAGGTTTTCGAGTGAGGCTTGGTTTACTAAAAATAAAAAGGTAACGAAAAAGAAAATGTTTTTTTTTAAACAAAACGTTCCAGTAGTTCGGTTTGGTCAACCAGCCGTTCTTCAGGCTGCGTTTTGGTATGACGGGCTTGTCGGGCTGGACGACTGAGAGATCGGGTCGGACGGCTCGATGAGATCTGGTTTGAAACAAAGCAGAGACGCGCGGCCATGGGCTCGGGCCGGACGGCTACGTGGTCCTGGGCTACGGTTTTTGTTTGGCCGGTCGGATGGATTGTTGGGCCGATCGGCTGGATTAAACTATAAAGAAAAATATATAGTTTTTTACGAAAAACTAAAAATGAGAACACTAAGAAACAATTTTAAGCACAAATGAAAAACAAGCAACTACGTGATCAAATCCTCGGCATCGGCAGTAAAAACTTGATGTGTCATGATGTGTGCAAGTTTTAAATTTATAACACGGTTATCGGGCTTCTTGGCGACACACTCAAGCAAGTGTACTCGTCCGTAGTAGCAAGAGGTTTAAATGGTTAGTTGGGATCGTTCGCGGGAATTTTGAAGTAATTGATGATGTTTTTAAAGAGAAATTGAGTACTTAAATAACTAACAAGCAAATAATAATAACAAAGATTCAAATGATTAAAAACTACACTTGATTGGACTAGTTTGGATAATTCGATTTGCAAGATTGTGATTGACTTTTTGACACATATGATTCTGATAATTAGATGGTGATCTAATCTATTATTCTTAAGACTCTCGATCCTCGTCAAGATCTAAAATTATAAAAACAAGCTTTAAGTTTAATCACTCAATTCGAGACCAATATAATTTTAATACGTTTGATTCGCGGTTCGTTTCACAAACATGTTAACACCCACTATTATGTTTCTTGTTAGAACAAATCACTTAAGAAATAGTCAATACAAAAGGTATCCAATCATAGACAAAAGGTGGCAATTGATTGTTAACAATAACCCTTTCGACCTATGAAATTCTTAACAATCAACCCGATTTGATAAAACAATGTCACTATGAAACATAAACATAGATGTATCTTAGAACTAGCTTGAAATTGAATCAAAACATGTTATCACAATCAAAAGCAAATCTTCATAACACAAACATTATCTAATCTAGTGCATAAAGGCACTAGCCACTCATGGCAAACAAAGACATAAACTCAGAATTTTTAGTACTAGAAAACATAATTAAAGGTCTTACAAAGATTGTAATAAGATTACAAAAGATGAGGCTTTGATGCATTAAAGATTGGTGATGGTTCTTTAATGTTCTTGACCTTAAAATGATGCTTTCTTGCATCTAAGAAATCATGCAAATTTAGTTAGGGTTTTGGATTTGAGAGAGAGTGGAGAGATCTAGGAATGATTGGTGAAGAATATAATGGAAGTGTGTGTGAAAATCATGGCCAAATCGCTTTTATTTATACTAGTAACAATCTCTTTGGGTATTAAATGATATACTTGGGGACTAAGGGTTGTTAAACTCTAGGGAAAATCATTCTAGAAGGGTCTTGATCCTTCAAGGAGCTTCAAACAAAACTTGGAAAATCATAAATCCATCAAGACTTTTGTCTTGATGGACAGGTCGGCGGCTGGATTTAGTTTTAGCTTCGAGTCAAAAAGTCTGCTGGCTCATGTTGCGAGTTTGGATTCACTTTTGAGTAGACTTTTGGTCAAAATGACCTGAGAGAGGAGCCTTGCGTCTGGATTCATTCTAGCTTTATTATTTTTGTCTTTTTCTTGATTTAGCTTCCCGTTTGCATATTTCTCGACCGTAGGTCTCTGTTCTTCAATCAAACTTGATTTGTTCTTCATCTTGAGGGTTA
>BQNB010129369.1:5643-19126 GCA_026074375.1 Tanacetum coccineum
TGCAAACACAAGAACAAGAAGAGTTGTCTATTGAAGAAAAGACTACATTATTTCAACAACTCTTAGAGAAAAGAAGAAAGCATTTTGCAGCTAAAAGAGTAGAAGAGAAAAGAAACAAACCACCAACAAAAGCTCAACAGAGACAGATAATGTGTACTTACCTAAAGAACATGGAAGGATACAAGCTCAAAGATTTGAAGTTGAAAGAGTTTGATTCTATCCAAGAGATGTTTGACAAAGCTTTCAAAAGGGTAAATACATTTAAAGACTTTAGAACAAAGTTGGTGGAAGGCAAAGAAAAGAGAATAGGAACAGAGCTGATACAAGAGAATGCAAAGAAGAAAAAGGTGGAAGATGACAAAGAAACAACAAAGCTTAAACAGTTAATGAAAATCATTCCAGATGAAGAAAAAGTAGTAATTGATGCTATACCTTTAGCTATTAAGTCTCCAAGTATTGTTGGCTGGAAGATTTATAAAGAAGGAAGAAAAAGCTATTATCAAATAATGAGAGCTGATGGAAAGTCTCAAATGTACATGTTCTTTAGTCAAATGCTTAAAAGTTTTGACAGGGAAGATTTAGATGATTTGTACAAATTGGTAAAAGCTAAATATGAGACAACAAAGCTAGTAGAAGACTTAGATTTGTTATTATAGGGTGATTTGAAAACAATGTTTGAACCACTTGTAGAAGATGCAGTATGGAGGAATCAAAAAGCATACAAAGTGTTGGATTGGAAGCTGTATGACTCATGTAGAGTACATTCCTTGAGGATCTAACATATGCAGATTTACATGTTGGTAGAGAAGAAGTATCCCCTTGCGCCACTTACACTTTCAATGGTGTTGGAAAAGAAGCTTAATATTGATTATGAAAGTGAAATGGCTTATTAGCTTCTTAAATTCATCATAAAATAGCTTAAGAAGTAAAGAAGTGTTTGGAAGCATCCTTCTAGTGTTGATGAATCTTTAAATGAAGAAACTTGATGATTTTGAAGAATAATATCAAGTTTAGGGGAGGATTGTTGGGATTAAAAGTCTTCTTGATGTTGTTTGAATTATTGTTGCTCATGTTTGTGTTAATACTGCTCAGATAGAGTTAGTACTGCTCAGAGACTTCAAAGAAAATATGCTAAGTGTTTATTACTGCTAGTACACAGTTAGTACTACTAGTGAATATTAGTGATGCTAATGAACTTCAAAGAAAATACACTAAGTAGTTACTACTGCTAGTATAAAGTTAAGACTGCTCAGCTGAAGTTAATTTGAAGTTACTACTGCTAGTGAATATCAAGTTAATAGTACTGATTATATGATATGTATTAGTTATTTATAGAAAATATTATGGATACTTAGGAAAGTATTGTAAGCCGACTAGGTCTCCTTGATGTAGAAAAGGAGGTCCTAAGGCATAGAGTTTGATATATCGTTTTTCAATTAACAATTAGACTTATATATAATTCATAGCTTCAGTTCTTTGTTAACCCTAATTCTTTGTGAGTATCGTATTATTATCATAATAATATTGGAGCTTATTTGTTTATTTAAATTGTATGTTCATAGAATTACTGTTTCCTTGATAATTCTTATTAATATTAAATATTTGATGACGCATATCTTCTCTTAAATACATTCAAACAAAGCTTTTTATATAGTTGTGTTAGATTTATCTAATATAACTAAACCTTAAACAAGCTTAAGGAATTCGATCTATTGAAGTGGGATCAACAGGGGAAAATAAGCCTTAGAAACTATTCCTTCATTTGCCATTTGCTTGTTCCTTAAAATGATGGGTAATATATCAAGACATAGCATAAAAAAGGTAATTTTGACCAAAATTTAATATTTTTTATGACACATACCGACGAAAACCAAGTATTAATTGCGTCTCATGGATAGGAATGTGTATGACTAGCACAAAAACCCTCAAAATTCCACCCCAAAAATATGAGGTTCGCCTTTAGATCTTTAGGAATGCGGGTACCCATTATTGATACCCAAGATAATTTATATCTTTAGCTTTCTCGAGTTAAGGTTCGAATGCAGTCATATGTGTCTATTTCGTCGTTACGGATGTGTACGTATGATCTTTGTCGCCTTTTCTAGAGCATGGGTATCGGTATTAAATTATATGAGTGTACCAGTATTATATTAAATTATAGAACTTGTTTTTGTGATGCATCCCGAGACCGCATAGTAAGTATTAGGATTTGCTAGATAAAAGGCACTAGGATTAACCCATGTTTTAAACTTGTAACTGTTATGATGGTCAAACCGATCATATAACTATCCCACACCTTTGCCATGCACTCGCTTTTAGTGCAGGATACCCCTAGTATAACCCTCCGAGCCTATCCTTTTTTACGGTTCTTGTAATTTTCTGGTTAAGACAGAATATTAATGAAGAGCATTGTCAACCCTTAAACCAATCGTTACACCCAAATCGCCTTAGCCTACCTTGTATGTACTCACTTTCAGTACATTATTGTTTTAACCCAAGTTAATTATTGAGTACCCGGTTGCTAAGTCTTTATCCTTGTAAATACTGTTTTGGGACGATTGGGATTTATGATAGTATTCATCTTATGAAGAATTAGGGAAGAAGTAATTTATGAAGAATTAGGAGAAGCAATCTGTGGAGTAGTGCATGATTAGGTAAATACAATTGTTTATCATAAGGTTATCACCAATAGCATAGATTATAATTAGTTTAATTATTAGTTAATCAAACGAACCTATCAAACCATAGATTTACATGCTTTCTTATAAATATAAAAATACAAAAGAATCTTCTCTCAACCCCTAGAATTTTGTTAGACCGTGATCAAGCCTTCCCAACCTATTCCCCTAGAGAACAATAACAACCCCTGAGTCTTCCTATACTACACTACAACGATTAGGTACACTGTCTAGGGAGTTGTAAAACTTCTTATTAAAGTCCTACGACTACCGCATCAAATACTGTTACCGATGGTATCAGTTCTACTTAACGTAGTGTCATCCCCCCCCTCCTCCCGATTGCCAAATATTGCTCAGTCCCCCCTCCATGCCAGATACCTCAATCATTCCCCTCACATAGAGAGATAGATAGAGAGTCGAGATACGATATCCTGCCCTTGGTGCGTGTGTTCCTCTGTATCACAAGAAGAAACAGTAAAAGGATCTATAATCCAACTTTCATGCAATCATAAGCAAATACAAAGGAGGGTTTAGCCTAACATGTTATAAAGAGAGCAAGAATATAAATCAATCAAACAACACATAGACATATTGAATGATTAAAGATAGATAATCTTACTTGATTAAAACATGAATTAATGTCAGTTGCAATAGGGTTATGAGGCCCTAAATTCGGCCTAAAATCTAACAAAATACTTAGGGTTCGGCTCCCAAAAGTTATACAAAGTTACACACTTAAAACCCTAAATTCGGCTTAATATATATAGAGAAATCATCGCGACGGCGTCCAGTTATAGTCGCGACGACGTCACGAGATAGAATCTTCTTGGTCTGATTTGAGTCGGTTACGTCCTGATGCCGTCGTCAATTTCCTGATGCCGTCACAAGATAGATTACGACGGCGTCGCTTTATGCTTGTGACGCCGTCTCCACGCTCTATATGCACAATTCTTTAAGAGATTTGGTGTAGGTCCGTAGTCTTGTCCGTTTAAACTCCAAATGAGCCCAAGTCACGTGTATTTCCTCTAAATGTCATCCAAGTGCTAAAAACCTAAAAACAAACGATTAAGCACATAATTTGGGCATATTTGCATGATTTAATGGGTTAAATGACCCTGAAATAGTGTATAAAATGGCACCTCATCAATCTTATTGTCTAAAACGTAATGTAAATAAAGATATATATCTTCGTCTTTGGTTTTGTTTTGGTTTGTTTAATTTGGTTTTAAAAAATGGGAAAAACATAATGTGTATCGTTTTCCCGGTAACGAGTACCGGTACCAAATTGTCGTTGCGTACGATACCATTACACAATTTTATCCTCGGTGAAAATACAATGCCACCAATTTAATACCATTTTAATACGTGATTAATACTGAGATCATCCCTTCATCGAGGATCGGTGCTTGTCTCATTCTATACACAAATGGAAATTGTTTATTCTATCAAATTGAGAATGAATGTTCTAAATAATGGCGTATAGATTACTAACTAAATTATAAACAACTTGTGTCATCTTTTATATAAGAAAGCAAAACCTCAAGTGGGGACTTTTGTATTTTTAAAAAAATCAAATCATACTTTATTTAGTAAGAATTCAATTATTAATTATTTATTTTTAAAGTTGTTTAAAGAAAAAAGAAGTTAAGTATTTCCTTAATTGGTAAAATTTATAAAAAATCATTTTTGAAGAAAGTTAATATAAGAAATCAGATACAAAAATATACGTGTCAAAAATATAAAATGATAAAACTTCAAGAGAGGGGGTAATTTACACAAACATAGGGGTGAAAAGTAATTTTTTTAATAAACAAACCCAAGTTCTCCTAGCATTCAATATTCATTCAACACAAAAACACAAAAGGCGATTAAAAAAACTTACGATTCCAAAAAACAGCCCAGCAACTAAACGGCTACTAATCCAAGGTATTTTTTTCGATTAATGGATTAAAGGTATATTAATCTAGTAATTATTAATTTATCTACTAATCTAGGGTTTTTGTTTTTTGGGTAATTAAGTTATGGATTTGTGTAATTCTGCTTTAATTTATGTGGTATGGCTTATTTGCCATGATAATTTGTGCTACAATTTCAGGTTAATTTGCTAGAGCATTGATAATAGCGGTGGTTTGCTTGGTGGCGAAGGAGGAGATGTATGATTTTTAATTTGTGTTTTCTTATTATGTTATACTTCCTAACCTTCTTTCCTAAACCCCTTCATTCATTCCTAAAATATTAGTTGGAATTTCACCCCAAATTCCCAATCCTGGGCTCTCTCATTAGAAGATGGAAAGATACAAAAAAGAAGAAAAAACCTCAATGACACCAAAGAAACAAACTATAGCGGCTATAATACTTTTAATCAAGATTGCTCATTCTGATTGATCGAACGTATGTTTTTCGGTTAGTGAATTCAAAGTATTTTAATCTTTGACTTATTGATTAATGTATTAATTTAGGGTTTATATAATTGTGAATAATATTAAGGGGTGTTTGGGTAAGCTTCATATAAGCTTTTAAGGGTTTATTTGTATACTTTGATACTAAATCAAATTTAACTATTTTGATACTAAATCATAGTTAGTTGATGTGTCATCGTGTAGGTTGTTATTTTAGTTACCAAGTTTTACTATTTATTTTATGCCGACTATACCTAAAAACAACACTCTAACGGGCAGTGTACCCGATCAAATGTAGCTTCGTGGTAAGTAGGGTGTCGATCACTGAGAGTGGAAGTTAACTCTTAATTCTATCGGTATTTTATTTACCTAGGTTCAGCCTGAGAGACTGGAATGAGTTTAGTTCTAATTATCCTAAGGTGATGACAAATAACGCACACAGATGATTAACAAAAGATTGGGAAGCAGTCAAATCTGAGAAAAACATATTAGCCAATAGTCACTATAACAATACACGAATTCATAGATGAACGATTAAACATAATGCTAACCGAACGCGTATAGTGGAGTGTAGAGATTACAAGAGTTTTCCCATTGATTGGACCACTTTACAGGTGCTTTATCGCTTCATAAATCTTCTGAAAATCAAACTTGGTGGTTAAAATCATGTCTACAACTGAGTTTAGGGTTTTGTATTTATAGAGTCTGAAAAAGGATCAATACGCCGTATCAGGCGATGTGGGATATAGCGTATTGGGGATTTTTTGGAGTAAGGACCATGATTGATATCATCCAGAATCTTCATATACTTGTTTTAGAATATGGCGTATAGATTTTCCTGGATACGGCGTATAGATCTTTAATTCTCCGTGGTCTCTTGTGAAGTGTAGGCACGGATACGCCGTATCTTCCTTGATGGATACGGCGTATAGGATGTCAGAATAGTAATCTTTAGATTTCTTCGTTTAAGCTCCAGAATGCGTGCCTTTTAGCTAATCTTCACAAAGTACTCCATAATTACTGCAATTCTCAAATATAAACGATTAAGTAACAATTCTTGCAATAATTATACAAAATGGGTAATTTACATGAGATAAATGATTGGTACGTGTTTAAATACACATACCTTTGTCCATTAAAAACGAGCTAAAATGACCAAAAACATAAGTAGCTTTAGAAATGTATGAAAATGTAACCCTAAGGATTTTTCCACGTTGTTAAAGCATTTATTCGTTTAAATCACAAGTACACAACCAAACACCTCTCAATAATAGGAAGATGAAAACACTCAAATCACTCAACTAATCTATGTGGTAACATGTAACTAATTCACTCAATTGCTTAGTCGTGACGAGTATTCTATCATAGGCTTGGCAAGGATACACATCTCCACTACTAAAGCTAAGGAGTAACAAGTTTATAAAGGGAAATTAGGTTTAATAGGCTTTAACAAGGGTTTGATCAAAATTTTATAATCTCTACGCCAAATACCAATATTCTAGAAAAGGTGTCAAAGACCATACATGAACACACCCATAATGATTGGATAGACACATATGAGCTGCACTTGAAACCGTAACTCGGAATAAGCTAAAGAATAGCACTAGTAGTCTTTTCCCAAAGTATAAACCATCATAGGCGACAAACCACATATAAACAATCCATAATGATGGATAGGACATACAATGAGTGGATTTCAATTCCCTCACTCTCTCCACGAGTAAAATTCAAGGGTTAGGACGAAAAAGCGATTTAGGTATGATCTTCTAATCTTCTCAAAAAAGTAATAAACCAACATGGCGAATCAAAACCACACTACATGGCCATAACGGATGGATGGAATTAGACACATGTGATTGACTCGCATCCTTCATTTGAGTAAAACTAAGGATATATATTAGGGAACGGGAAATGATGTTGTTGAATAAAATTTACACATACAAATATATTAAGTCCAAACAATAAGGTACAAGTTGCTTAGTACTTTTCCTAAACGTTACCATGATAAAGACACATAAATATTTACACAACAGCTTGATCATAATCGAAAACCACACCTAAGTTGGCGTTTTTGGAACGGTAAATCTTCCAATCATCCACTACTTTATACATACTTTACCAGACAAGTGGCGTATATACATATTTACAAAACTCTACATCGTTGATTTATAATTACTTATCAATGAATAATCGATCCTTCAAATAATACCATCGGTTTAAGCTTTAATGAACCAATTTCTTCTATAACTTTCCTCCTCTTTTTTGTATGCAATTTTCTACCTTTGTCAATTTTTTTTAAAACATAATTGAACACTACGAATCTCTGTGTAATTCACATCTTCACTGATATAATTTTTT
Organism: Tanacetum coccineum; assembly: GCA_026074375.1. Lineage (NCBI taxonomy): Eukaryota > Viridiplantae > Streptophyta > Magnoliopsida > Asterales > Asteraceae > Tanacetum > Tanacetum coccineum. Next base: position 13,079 of record BQNB010129369.1, read on the forward strand.
ACCTACCGATCATTTTTTCTTTATAATCTTTTTCTTCGTACGCGGATTTTATACAAATAATTGTGATGGTAGTTAAAAATACATTGAGTTTGACTATTTTTACTTTCCATTGCAATGTGCAATTTTTCTAACCTTACAGAGATAGAATTGAACACGAACAGAAATACATACTTTACACTTAAGCAGCTTGCAACTAATAATGGACTAAATCTAACAGAGTAGGCATAAGGTCTAAGGTGTAATGAAACAAATAGTTGGTTGTTATCAAAGGGATTGGCTCTATGGTTTTTCTAGGGGTTATCATTACTCTTAAAATGAGAGTAAAACAAAGGATTTATATGGGGGTTAACTAACCGGTGTAGTTAGTTAATAATACGACATATAAAGGCTTTTTGGGTGTAATCCTAGAAATTTACCAATTTAAACAAGTTACTCCATCTAAATCCATAGTACTCATTATTGTGGTCTCGAGTGATATACCAAGCCAAGTTCTAAAATCTACAACATCACCGGCACACTCATATTTTTGTGAGATTTGGGTAAACATTTAGAAACGGATAAAGTTGAATTCTCATAATATCTAATAAGGATATTGTGTGTAGGTTATGTAACTAGTAATTTCACAAAAGTATGCTTGGATTATTTTAAAATTGAAGCATTTTAATGTGAAAAATAGGACAAGTAACGTTCTAATTTCCATCCCCCCGCTTAAATTATACAACGTCCTCGTTGTATAAAAATAATAGTTAAAAACGGGAAATAAAATAATTAGAACAAGAAACTCCCCTGATATTTGCTCGGTAGATTCTTCATGTTGATTTAATGAGCAAGAATTCCAGATTATCGATACTTCACCAACATTTATCGATTTCTTTCCAGCGAGGTCCTGTGCAAAATTATAGGAAAACCATGCAAAATCCTATCTCGGTATCTACGGTTAATAATAAATAAAACTAACTGTATAGGAAACGATACGCCGTATCCATTGTTTAAGGAATACGCCGTTATTGAGTCATGTAGAAACAATCCTAAGTACTTGTCAGAACGTCAAATTAAGACGTTATCATGGTATGATACGTCCGTATTTGACATATTGATGTAAAGTTAATAAATGCGGGAAATATAAAGGGATCAAGTCTAAGGCATAGGTCGATACATCGTATCCAACGGATCTGGATACGCCGTATTGATAACCTGGGAAGACAGACTCGATACAAAATAAGAAAATACATTCTGGGTTATCTCCCGAGAAGCAATTTTGTTTTTATGAGAGTCTTTAAGTTAGACTCCCTTCAGCCTCACGTTACACTATTCTCGAACTCAATAACTTCATCATCCTATTTGTCAATGTCACCTTCGTAATATTTCTTCAATCGTTGTCCATTGACTTTGAAGTTACAGCCGTTCTTGTCAATGATTTCTACAGCCCCATATGGATATACCGTTTTAACAATGTTCGGCCCGTTCCATTTTGACTTAAGTTTTCGAGGGTACATCTTCAAGGACAATAAATATAAAGTTAGCTACCTTGTCGAACCTTAAAATATTTATCAACTTGATGTATAGTATCATAGCCATTTCTTGGTCCGTTCTTTGTAAATTCTAGTATTCTCATAAGCACCATCTCTTAATTCGGCTAACTCATTAAGCTGCATAAGACGACTTTCGCTAGCAAGCATTAAATCCATATTACATTGTTTTAATGGCCCAGATTGTGCCCTTATGCTCGCTTCTTATGCGGTATTGACACATGCTTTTCCCATAAACTAGTCTGAAAGGTGTACACCCTGTCGGTGTTTTGTAGGCTGTCCTAAATGCCCACAATGCATCGTTAAGTTTTTTCGACCAATCTCTAGGGTTGTACCCCACTAATCTTTCTTGGATATGCTTAATAGCCCTGTTAGTAACTTCAGTTTGCCCATTAGATTGAGGGTGATATGTTGTAGATAATTTGTGAGTCACACCATATCTTTGTAAGGCTGTTTCAAGCTGGGAATTACAAAAATGTGTCCCTCTATCACTAATCAAAGCTTTAGGAACTCTAAACCTAACAAATAACTGTCTTAAAAACTTAACCACAATGTGCGCATCATTCGTAGGTAATGCTTGAGCTTCTACCCATTTTGACACATAATCTACAACTACTAATATGTATTTATTACCTCTGGATTGGGGAAATGGTCCCATAAAATCTAATCCCTAAACATCAAAGACTTCGCATACCTGAATGTTATTTTGAGGCATTTCGTTCCTTGAATATATGTTCCCCGATCTTTGGCATGCATCACATCATCTTACGTACTCATTAGCATCTTTAAAGACACTAAGCCAATAAAATCCGGACTCATAAACCTTCTTTGCCGTAACTGAAGCACTATGATGTCCACCGGTAGGTCCCGAATGACAATGTGCCAGAATTTTGAGGGTTTCACTTCCAGCCACACGTCTCCTCATTATATTATCTGCGCACAGTTTAAATGCATAAGGTTCCTCTCAGAAGTAAGTCTTGACTTGCGAAAAAAAACTTTCTTTTTTCAAAGGTCCAATTTGGGGGAACAACCTTTCCAATAATATAATTAATGAAATCCGCATACCATGGTTCATCGTTATTAAACTTGGATTTTAGTATCATTAAATGCTCATCGGATAATTTATCAGCAATTTCCCTCTTAGTTAACATCTCCATATGCGGATTCTCAAACCTAGATAAGTGATCTGCGGCCAAGTCTTCTGCTTCCTTATGTTTCTCCAACACTTGACAAAGGATAGTGAAACTCCTAGGGTCCTTTTCGTTTAATGGCAGTTTGTTGAGCAAGACAGCTGAGCACCTTTCGTTCATTGTCTCGGTACGAGCTTCTTCAAGTCTGGATTTATTCGTCAGTAAACTCTTCAGATATTTAGCGTATTTTGGTATTTGCACTAGGCCTTCAATAAACAGAATATTAATATCGAGTTGTTTCAGATTCTCTAAAAAATTTCATTGTAGTGCTTGTTCTTTTTCTTTTCTCACCCGGTTTGGGAAAGGAATAGATGATTGTTTTGGTTTTACCAATGGTTGAGTAGTACTTTCACGAACACTTGAAGATTTATTTTTCACACCAACATCATGCGGCTTTTCCTGCACATCCTGTTCAAATCTTGGAGGTTCGTTCTTGTTGATTCCAGTTTCATTAATTTCTTTACTAGGGGTGGCTTTAGACGTCATCTTTCCTCCCCTAGTTGTCACTGAGACACCCCGCAAATTTTTGATCAATATTTTAGCCGTTTTCATTTAATTTCTACGTTTAACCGGGAAGTTGTTTTGTTATTTACTGAGAACCATTGTCGGAAGTGATCCGTGCATCTAATCATCGTAGTCTTTCGTCAGTAGACGCGTTTTTACATTTTTAATTGATATTTAAAATTTCAGTAATTTTCGTGAAGTCGTTATCCATTTTGGTTACTTGCGTGTTCGGATATAATTAATAACATATGATTATGCATGAAACCTTGGAAATTAAATCAATGTGTCCACTACTTCCCTAGAATTATGGAGACCAAATTGGTCCCCCCCCTCCTTGGCTAGCATGCGTCTAAACCACAAGCACACACACTTAGGATACCATTTTAAATATTGAAATCAAAGGAACATATTTTCCACCATGTGACTAGTACTTGTACACACTAAGACCTCATGACGCATACAACCCACACACACACTTTGTGTGTCAAAAACGTTTGTCTATACATACCATTCTCATCTCATTTTCTTCTCATTATTTCACACACACAAACTTTGAGTTTTTCTCTCTTCTTTCTTTGCTCTCTTGTTCGAACCATCCTAAACACACACACAAACTTATAATTTTCTCAATCTTGATCAAAAACCTTTGAAGATATTGTTCGTGGTTAATACTTATTATATTCGGGTGAGTTATAAACAATGTTTGGGTTGTTTCTAGTCATAAATCATCCTTCCAACCACTTTTTCTTGTAAGTCACTTCATTTTTTTAAAACTTGTACTTTTGAGGTTATCTTAATGCATACATACTAGTTGTATAACTCGTTTCGTAAAAATAAAGATTTTGAAACTACGTAAACCTTAAAAGGTTATGTATGTTACTCGAAAATAATAAAAGAAAGACAAGGAAAATATAGTTTTGTGATCGTGGTTATTTTTATGTAATAAAAATACGTACTATTAGCTTATTTATTGGTTCGGCTTATAAATAAGCCACGAAAGTGATAATTTGAGCTTAATGGGCTTATTATTTGGTTTGGCCCAACTAGAAAACAAAAGGAAATGATATTTGTTTATAGTGTTTGGCTTATATTAGTTGACTTATTTTTCTAGTTTATTTTTGAAAGGACAAAACAATAAACTTATTCGGCTTAACAAATAAGCCGAATATAGCTTATTTGGCTTTTTAGTCTCGTCCCACACCAAAGGCCCAACACCACGAGCTTATCCTTGAGCTCAAGTGGTTCGGCTTATTTTACTTAGGCTTATCGAGAGCTTATTGTAGCTTATTAATGAACCAAGGGCTTGTTCGATGCTTATTGGCTTAACGGGCTTAATAAATGGGCCCATATGAGTTTATAAGGCTTCGGCCCAACACACAAGCCCAAACTGTGACTTAAGGCCCACGGTTGGCTTAATGGGTCTTTGTCTTGACTTATTGTGAGCTTGTTGATAGCTTACCGTCGAGTCGAGTATTTATTCATTAAAAAGGTGGCTTATCAGAATTAAATGGATAAGTTTAAAGCCATGTTTTTTACTTAACGGGCCAAGGCCCAACATGAATACAATACACCAAGCCGTAAAGCCCATGGTGTAGCTTATTGAATAAGTTCATGAATAGCTTATTCGATAGTGCACGACTTAGACGCTATACGTTTAACTTATTTTGAACGTTAGACGTTACAGATCATGAATTTAGGCTTATTGGGCCTAAAAGCCCAATGAGGGTCCGAAGTGTCTTTTTGACTAGTTATAAAAGGGATTTGATGATGTATAGTACATAGTTGTGAAATATAGATTGAAAGTGATTTGAAAATGGTTTTTAAATAAAGTCTACGACTTTGGAAAACGTGTAAACACGAACGGGTCATGCCGAAATTTTTATAAATTATTTATACTTAGAAAATACTAGAAAACGCCCGTGATAAAACTAGATATACGGAAATTAAGTATGATGCCGAACAATATATGTAAGAATATATATTTTCACTTCGTTATATATATATATATATATATATATATATATATTACTCGTTTTACTTCCGAAAACATTTCAACTATTATACGATCACAAACGTTAATTTTTGAAAATGTATTAACAAAAGTACACTAGTAAATACTCATGTATTATCCGTAATTCTTTTCTACTCTGATATTAAATCAAACCTACAATACATAGGTCGTGTTCGTGAACCGTCAATCGTTACCGAGTAACCTTATTCTAGACAATTCACTACTTCAATTCACCATTCGAGGTGAGTTCATAGTAATACTTTGGGGTGAGAAACATTGTTTGTTTTTAAAATTGGACACAAGTACTATACGTGAGATTTCTCTATTTATGTGTTGCCTAAGTAGCGTTTAGACCATTATTTCCCGAATTATCATGAACCGTTAGTTACCTTTAACCGACTGGCTGGTTAAGTAAGCGCGAGTGAATACATAGATCTATTAGGACAAATAATCCACATCCGGGTTTGGTGATTCTTACTGGTCGGGTACTTGACAGACTATGCAGGCCAACGGATGTATTTCATATCGAAACTAGTTATGTAACATTCCATATTTTCAGGTCATTTGCAATGCTATTTAAATTCACTATATATTATTTTATTTTTTTTTCCATACGCATTCGCTTTTAACTTTAATCGTTACGTTAAATCGCGTACGCCAAAAATTAGCGTTCAATGTAAACGGGTATCAAACAATTAAATATTTACATTAAGCAAGGGTTATATAATTATTTTAAGGATAATAATTAACTTTGTTCATTTTATTTTTATCGGATACGTAAAGTGTATACGTTTCGCGATAAATTGCGTTTAGG
>BQNB010129370.1:6148-19126 GCA_026074375.1 Tanacetum coccineum
ATATTAAGATATAGACTTGACATATTAGGATGTTTACATGATATAAACATAGATATAGATGGCATTGGTAGGTTGCGTGAGCTCGTTTACTTTAGAGATGCAAGTTACGTTGTATAATGAGATAAAACAAAAAAATTCCCTATAAAAAGGTGGTATATATATAATAGATGGATATTACTGTGCATCTAATTTAATAGATGGATAATTACATTGATGAAAATTACGGGTTGTTATAACAACAACGCAAGCTTAGGTAATAAATTTAGGGGATTTTACACCAGTTTCAAGTTTGGTATATCGGGTTTCCTTCACCATGTGGTCACACTAATTGCCGTCAGAATACGAGGTTGGTAAGTTAGCCAGAGAGTTTAAAGGTTGAGATATAATCAGCAATTCTCATGGGATATTATTATGCTACTCCAAGACAATGGTACTTCACAGTCTAAGCAATTTTTTTTAAAGTTCTTCAACGACGTTCATAACTTTTCAAGATTTATGCTTATGACAAGAACCTCTCCAGTATATAGACGTATACGACAATGATGCTTCCGAGAGTTCACAACCATCATGGGGGAAAATCATGTACGTAGTGTGGTTTTTTGGGTCTATAAAGAAGGGTTATATGCATATAAACTATTGGTTTTAAGATTCGTGCAACGTGTACTTTGTTTAACTTCCAGGGGGAAGTAGGGTATTCTACTTCACTTAGTATGGTTTATGTGAATTATTCTGCAAGCGTGAGAAGAATTGTTGTTGATTTCTTGCATGTACCCTCGAATGGATATTCACCAAGTCCTAATGACAAGTAGCAGTACTATTTTGTATGGTTTTACTTCTACAAAATTCCGTTGTGCATGTTAATGACAAATAGAAGATTTTTCAAGCTACATCAAAGTTTTAGAATCTGCTCAAGATAGGGATGTTGGTTTGGGGGAAGCTAATTCAGAAACTTCATCAAAAAGGAGTCTATGAAGAAAGCTTTTCATGACATGATGCATGGATTGGGGGAAGTTAATCCAACTTATGTATACTACAATGGTTCCTGAATAAGTAAAGACAATGAAGATAAGCTGTGATACAAGTTTCAAGACCAAAAGAACTCAGAAGACATCTTCAGCTTTGGAAGCGCCTTGGAAGACTTTATTTTGTTGTATTTATACTTATTAGGAACATTGTAAGTAATTACGTATGTCCATATATTGGGGGAAGATTGTTAGCCTTAAAATATGTTGACTTATACGAAATTACATAGTTTACTATAGGCGTGATTCATAAGGACTAATAATGTCTAGTTATGATAGATAGATGTCACTAGGCCTATAAATACCCCTCCTATACTTCCATAGAAGGGTGAGGATAATCATTTTTAACAAAAAGTGTGTGTGTTTCTCTTTCTAGAAAACACACGTATCTTTTCCTCTCTACCTTTTTCTCTCAATCTAATAAATATGGCTTTCTACTTATTCTTTCCTCCCTAACCTTCGGATCGTTGTTATGGTTATGAATCTTGAAGTTAACAAATACTCATTGTCAATCTTCAGATTAACCCCACTAGTGAAGTGGATTACTATACTAGTACTTGTACTACGTGTGGTTTTCCCAAGGCACTTAATCTCATTCGAGATGATTTAACAAAAATAATAGTAATTATGTGTGCAGATTTTATAAACTTTATTGCTACAGATTTTTACACGTCATTGTCTATTAATTTTCAAAATAACACAACGCCTTTGCAAACTAAATTTCCAAAACAAAAGTTCTTTTGAGTCTACTTTGACATAATCTGATGAAGAGTTACTGATAAATCAAGATGGCTATTAGGGCTAGTTATCACCTAAAAGCTGATAATATATGCCTTTAGCAAATTAGTGTATCTCCGGGGATCAAGGTTATTTTTCTAAAAGGAAAACTCATTCTCATACAAATGATGTTGTTTCTCTAAAGATTGGTTAAGATGAACATTTTTAAAGCATGAGAAAATTGAAAATTCTCGTTCATTCTTCCATCTTTTATTTCATAGAAATAGTATCCCAGAACTTAATTTTAAGTGAGGATAACTAAAAACAAAACGAGAGATAAAAATCATATGTGAAAAGAAAAGAGCACGCGTCTTGTGTCAGCAAAAGCAAAATAAAGGCACATGAGAAAGAAAATGACATAAGTATGGACAAAAAGAAATGCCCGTCCATACAAAACAGATAGAGTGAATAAAAACAAAAAATGAAATAAATGTTTTTAATTTTGTATTCATGTGAAACTAATCAAAGTTTGAATCTTTTTCTCATAATTCAACATGTCAAGAACAAATTCTCAAGCTGAAATTGTCTTTGAAGAATAGCTAGTTTCACGTGCTAACAGACTTGTCATCAAGTAGAACAACCAGGGTGTCGCTTCAGATTCACATATCACTGATACATTGCTAAGATTTGTCGTTGAAATTTTAAAACACCACAAGCTATACAACCCGGTTTCCTTAACTACAACCATACCAATTATCTACTAACACCAGTTTTGGATAACCATCAATCACAACAAAAACAACCATACATTCAATTTTGAACTAGACACTCATACTTTCACTCTCACACTTGGACTACTCAGAACTATATTGCAAATGCCTCCAACTGATCCCAACCTCCCTCAGAAAACCAAATTCTAGAATTCATTAAGACACTTGGTTATGATGAAGATCCTAAAAAAAGATGATTTCTATAACACCCCGTGTTTTCAGGTCATTTTACAACGTCATTTAATTCACTATTTATTTTTAGTCTCGTACGCATTTGCTTTTAATTTTAAGCGTTAAGTTAAATAGCGTAAGCTAAAAATTATCATTCAACGTAAACAGGCATAAAATAATTAAATGTTTACGTCAAAAAAGTGTTAGATAATTATTTTGAAGATAATTATTAACTTTGCACATTTTATTTTATTGGTTACATAAAGTGTTTACGTTTCATGATAAAATACGTTTAGGCATTCACGGAACCACCAAAACTTTTCTACGCTTCAACGAATACCTATTTTTATACGCAATACTCAAAGTTTTTATAAAACTTCACCCATGTTACCATATTGTCCAAATTATACATGAAGGAACCAAACCAAGGAAGACAAATGATATAAGTATACACTTTATATTTAACCTTTACTCATTTAAACTTCAAGTAACACAAAATATCAACAAAAATATCCAAGACACAACTAGTACTCCCCCCCTAATTTTGGATGAAACATAGTCCCAAGGGGACAAAGAGCTCACATTTTACCAACTTGAACTTGTACAACTTGAACTCATTAAGACTTGAGTACATGACTAGTTAACTTGACCGTTTTCTTCCTTAATTCACTCCCCATGTTTTCCTTAAGGTCTTGGTCTTTCAACTTGCATCCTTAACTAGCTTCTTGTGTATATATACATGCATAACTAGAGAGATATATCACTCACACTCATTTTACTTAAGAAAAACTTCACAAACACTCTCTTTGTCCTCTCCCTAGGCCACGACCAAACATAAACACCCATACACAATCCATACAATTTTATTTAGCAAGTATACAAGTGATCTAACATCATATCTAAGGTATCCTAAGGTGTATTGAAGGTTTGGATTAGCATTTACAAGGGTTAAATTAAGAAAGGTTAAGATTAGGGTTTTCATGGAAAGTTAGGGTTTTCTAAGTATTGGAAGCTTGGGTTTGATTCTAAACTAGGGTGTAGATCTTGTTTCTCATCATCATACTTCATATTAAGGTCATCTAAAAACCCTACACTCTTTACCTTTATGATTTTATGTGTATATGATGTTTATATAGTGAATCGCCATCTATGATATATATTAACCTGTAAAATGGATTTTTACAGTTGATCATGGTTTAATATACATTGTCATATGTTATGTTGATGTTAAATACATGTTGGGATGGAAGTATAAGTATTATACAAGTGTGGGTTAATTTATATAAAGTATGTATAAGTTAATGGTTTAAAAGTTTACTTATTAAGTTTATAAGAAAATGGAATGCAAGGACATGTTAAACATGGACAAGATCATTGGAAAATTGTTATAGGACTTTAAATAGATGAGACTGGTGGTATAAATTAGGGTAGAGGACTTGTAATAATACATTGATGCCAAAAAGTTTATAAAAGTAAGTTTATACACATTTTAACCAAAAGATTCAAACTTTATATTTTAAACACGAAACTAAGATGTTTATTTTATGTTCTTATAGAAAAAAATACTAAAAAAACACCTTTATTTATTGATTCAAGTACGATCGTAGGCATATAGAATAACCGAAAAATCCGAGCTATAACGAAGAATGATACGCCATTTGCAAGTTTTAACGATCTAATAAAAGCTTTATAAAAATAATTTTTATAAAAACTTATTCATTTCCAATTCTGATAAAAATATGATAATTATTTTTTCTAGAAAGAACATATTTTTAAGGAATTCAAACATTAAGAATCATAATTATTTGTATCAATAACGAAAGGAGTTATGGATTCTCATGGTTACATAATAAAACTTTTTAAAAACAAATTATAAAAAAAATTACTGTTCGTCTCATATACTTTTTGTAAAATATCATATTTAGATAGAACTTTTAATTACGAAGACGTGCTCGAAAGAATCGCTAAAATCGGAGTTAAAACGAATAAGATATGACTTTTACGAGAATCGCAATAACATTTATAAAATAATTTAAAATGTGCAAGAACTGTAAAAAAAGGTACTCTTAAACCAAGACTTAAAAAATAATTAAAATAGTAAAATTTTGATATATCTTCCTTAATACGAAAGGAGGAATTGTAAACGAACGTGTACAAACACTTAAAACGAGAAAGTTACGACATTTTTACTAGGGTAATGTTTATAAACATTTTAACTTTATAAATATTATACACAACATACATTAGATGGTGATGTGAGCATATAGAAATTATTAAACGGTATTAGTATTCAAATAATTAAGTACTCATACGACCTATAATTAATTCGGTTGCATTCGGACGTTTTCGTGACGCATTTTCAGTTTCTGATATACTTTGTTATTCAATCACTCGAGGTGAGTTCATAGCTCCACATTTTACATTTATAATGGTTTACAAGTTTTGGGTGAGAACATGCTTTGTTTTACAATTAGACATAAGTGGACATTTTACATTATGATTACGTGTTTGCCTAAGTAGCGATAACCCACTGTGCCCATTATCATGAACTGTCAATTACTGAGTAAGCGCGAATGTTATAAATAGATCTATTTAAGATTAACATCCCTGTTCGGGTGAGTAGCGCTCACTGTGCTAGTTTGCCGGACAACGGACGTATACCATGTCGGATTTGGGATGTTGCTGGTTAGAACATAATCACGGGCAATGTTGGCAATTTATATTGCAATTCACACATGTCGAGCTTCAGTATCATGAGCTTAGGGAAATGTAATTACATTTTTGTGATGTTTGCATCTGTTGCATTATCATACACTTGGAAAATCTTGTGGTCCTGCATTATACATTTTACAAACCTATGAATTCACCAACATTATTGTTGAAGTTTTAAAGCATGTTTTCTCAGGAGATCAATGAGGTACAAGACAAGGGGTACATTGGTGGTATATTTTGAAAGTCACATGCATAAAGATTTGGTTGCATTACATTTTGGGGAAACATTTATTATGGACTAGAATCTTTGTATTTTGAACAATGAACAAGTGAAGCTTCGGGCTTTTGTAACAAACAATTTGCTAAATCCAATGTATCAGTTTTAAACAACTTTTCATGGTCGTTCTTATATATATCTTGTGCTATTGATCTATGAAGTACCACCTCCGGACTCATATTCTGCTGACGACCAATAGTTTTTGGGGTTTAAAGATTGTATGCAGAACCAAGGTTATAGAGAACCAGGTCAAATGGTTTTGCTGGACTATAATCATTTTCAAACATTGCATTCATACAAAAGGGGTTTTCACGGGACATACATACACTAGTTGTTGCATTAGTTGGTTAGACTAAATGCATTCATGATTGATATACGTGTTTATAATATATATTACGTATATTATGATAAGAGTCTTAAATTAATACTTATATAAGCTACTTTTGATTTCAGATATTGTCATGTCGGATTCAAAGGATTCCACGGTTACTTACACGTAGGTATTTAGTCCGTTCGAGGATCTGTCAAACATAGGCTCTCCGGGAGTTGTAGTTTACGGATATGACGGATCACCGATGCACCCACCATCTCCTGATTATATGCCCGGACCTGAGCACCCACCTTCACCTGTTTATATACCATATGTACCTGAGCCGGTATACCTAGAGTTCATGCCACCTGAGGACGATGTGCTTCCAGCTAAGAAGTAGCCACTGCCTGCTGCTGTCTTACCCACTGTCGACTCACCAGGATACACTACAAACTCTAATCCGGGGGAGGATGAGGAGGATCCTGAGGAGGACCCCGCTGATTATCCTGTCGACTGAGGAGACGATGACGATGATGATGATGAGTCATCCGATGATGACGAGGATGATGATGATGATGTTGAGGAAGACGAGGATGAGAAAGAGGATGAGGAGCACCTAGCTCTGACCGACTCTGTCCCACCACCCGTATATCGTACCACTACCAAGATGTCTATCCGACCTCAAACGCCTGTACCATTTCTGTCTGAGGCAGAGGTTGACAGACTACTTTCCATATCTACTCCACCACCATCACCACTTACATCATACTCATCACCACTACCACAGATACCATCTCCACCACTACCTGCTAGTCCTACTAATCCATTGGGCTACCGAGCTGCTATGATCTAGTTGAGAGCCGAGTCACCATCTACTTCCCATCCACTACCACTACCATCACCTATTGTACTTCCACATACTAGAGCATCTATGGCCATGATGAGAGCTACCGCACCATCCACTACATCTTAGCACCTCGATCAGAGACACCACCATCAGGGACACCACCACTTTTACCTATACTATTACCTACATCATCACCACCTTTGCTTCTACCCTCTACTGACTGTAAAGCGGATGTTCCTGAGGTTACATTACTAACTTGGAAGAGGTTGTGCATTGCTCCCGGTCCTAGGTTTGAGATTAAGGAGAGTTCATCTGCTCCTACTGCTAGGCCTAGAGGAGGCTTTAGAGCAGATTATGGTTTTGTCGGCACTCTGGATGCCGAGATTAGACGTGGCCCAGATAGAGAGATAGGTTACGGGATTACTAACGTCTAGGTGGTTCCATATGAGATTGCAAAGGAGATACCAGCGACTGATGTGGCAGAGTTGAGTTAGAGGATGACAGATTTTGTCACTACTGTTAAACAGGATACAGATGAGATCTATGGGAGGCTTGACGATGCACAGGATGATAGATTGTTGATGAGCAGTCAGCTCAACTCGCTACGTAGAGATAGGCGCTCCCATGCTCGCATAGCTAGATTTATAGAGGCTAAGGCCAGAGTTTCTCGTGAGGCTTGGTTACAATCTATGGATGTCAGTGACACATCATGTTCTGAGGTGAGAGCACTATGGACTACGGTTTTAGCACAACAGACAGAGATTGAGGATTTACGGGCAGCAAATCGCAGATGACAGGCATAGCTCACAGATACACTGACTCTGCTGAGGACGTTGCAGACTCAGATGGCAGCACTACATATTCAGCAAAGACCTGCTAGAGATCCAGCACATCCTGATGTACTGGAGGAGGCCGGTAGTAGTTCTTAGATCTGGTTATGTCTTAGCTATGTTGTATAGCCTACTAAGTGTTACGGGTAACTCCCGGCTAGTAAGGCTCTAGATTTTATTTTCATTTTGTAACCTAATGGTAGTGATCATTTTGTAACCAAATCGGTCATGTATGTTTTCCAGATTATATATGGAAGGGATGTATTATGTCATGCCTGTAATCAAATTTATTATGAATCAATTTCGATTTAGCTACAACGTTGTTAATGTTGGGATCAAAAGCTTCTTGATGCTATTTGGAAGTAACTGCTGCTAAGGTTAGAGTTACTACTGCTAGTATATATTACTACTGCTAATGGAAGTTAAGACTGCTTAGAGACTTAAAAGAAATACTACTAAGTAGTTAATACTTCTAGTATACAAGTTACTACTGTTAGTGTAACTTAGTACTGCTAGTGTATGATTAGTACTGCTTGAGTAAAGTTACAACTGTTAGCATAAAGTTAGTACTGCTAGTGTAACTTAGTACTGCTAATGAAGAATGAAAAAAATATTCTAAGTAGTTACTAGTGCTTGTACACAGTTAGTGCTGCTAGAGTAAAAGTTAATGTTGTTGGTTACAACTGCTAAAAAGATTACAACTGCTAGAAGAGTTTCTACTGTCATAAGGATAAAGTTGAATATTGCTTATCAAGATTACTTACGGGATAAGTATGAGATATATTTGTAAAAGATACGTATAAGTTATTTGTTTAGAAGATCATGATAACTTAGAAAAATATTGTAAGCCTGTTAGGACTCATTGGTGTATAAAAGGAGGTCCTAGGGTATAGAGTTCATTGTACCCAATATTCACACACATTCATAAGTTTTGATATATAGCTTCAAGGTTGTAAACCCTAGTACTACACAGAGTAATCATATTATTCATAATAATAATATTGGAGCTTTTCAGTTACATCATTGTTCTTAAAGTTTACTGTTTCATTAATATTCTTCTAAGTATTAAAGAGTAGATTCCGCATACTCTTTAGTATTCACAAAGTTTCAACCATAGTTGTTTTGGATTTATCCAAAGTAACTTAATCTTTACAAGCTAAAGAATAGATCTTACATTGGGATCAACAAGTGGTATCAGAGCTTGTGTTCTGAAACTTTAATCTAGAAGAAACTAACAAGAAGAACTCTTTACTCACAAGGAAGAGATGGATCTAGAAACTGCACAAATCACTACTACTGCAAAGTTGCCCACTCTCAAAGAGGGTGAATATGATATGTGGAGGCTAAGGATTGAGCAATACTTTTGATGTGTCATTGTGTGGTGTATATTTTATTGTTTCAAGTTTTAAATTTATATTTTGCCGACTCAACCAAAAACAACACTTTAACGGGTATGTACCCCTATCGGTATTATTTCGTGGTAAGTAGGGTATCGATCACTGAGAGCGAGGATAAATCTATCAATTTAATTAATATCTTGGTTATCTAATCTATGTTAATTCTATTCTAATCCTATGTTAAACCTATGTCAGTCTAAATCCCAATTCTAACGGGAAAAGAGGGTTTTCAGTCTCAGAGAATGACACGGTTTGGTTGGTGACTACAATCAATTCAAGACACTATTACCCACGCAAGCTAGATATCAAGAAGATAAAAGAGTCTGTCGAACCCTATATAAGTTCAAAAACTGTATTAACCATTAATTAATCCAATTAGAACTGGGATTTGTTTATTTTAGTGCAATGATTTCTTCGCTCGGGAGGCATATCAATATCTTAAGACTTAGGCGTTACCAAATCGTACGCAAAGGAGCCTAGACCATTATTCTTGTAACAATGTAAAGCAGTGGGCCACATAAAGCATCCGATATTGTTCTGATATAATCAATCTAGGGTATTAAAGCAATGTGATCTTGTTAAACCCTACTATGCTCATAAAGACTTTAGACCCACTTACCGCTTAAATGGCAACTATAACAGTAGTAGTCCGAACTTGTCTACTATCCAATGAATCACACGATATTTGTTTGAATTATCTAGGTCAACCTGCAGTCAGCATGACAATAAACCATACGACCAATATCAATTAACTAGTTAAGCCCGAAGCGTATCCTAGACACATACTTAGAAGGACAATACTTGTGTAACTATTATTCTAGATGTATAAATTACTATATGGAGAGCTATCTCAGACTCTAGATCCGCTTGGTCCACTTTGCTAGATCCAGTTGAATGATAGGTCGCATAAAAAAGCGCGTAAACAAGTATAAATTGATAAACATAAACAAGCACTCAACGATAAATCAAGAAATCAATATAAACAAATACCAAACATTCAGATCTTCATAATAATGGCTAATACCCAAAGGTATTAGCCTTCAAACGTCATAATAAATACAAGAGTAATAATTTAGCCAAGGTAAACTAACCGAGTTAACAAATGATACCAAAAACTGAACGATGACAAAAGTATATGGAATTACACGTTATCTCCTATGAAATTGAATACGTTGCTCGACCTCTTCTGCTCTTTTTCTCCTATGAAAATCAACTTTTGTGGTTTAGGTATCGAGAATATGATTTTGCACTATTAAAACTCGTTTTTGAGTTTTCTATTTATAAGGTCTGGAAGTTAGTTGGATACGGCGTATCCAATACTGGATACGGCGTATTGGGGATTTCTTGGAGTAGGGACCACGTTTGATATCTTCCAGATTATTATATTGATTCCATATCTTGAATACGGCGTACTGAGTCCCCTGGATACGGCGTATTGATCTTTAATCTTTTGTCGTCTTTGGTGAGTGTAGACACGGATACGCCGTATTTTCCTTGATGGATATGGCGTATTGGTCTTCAGAACAGTATTCTTTAAAATATCTTCATTTAAGCTCCAGAATGCGCGCCTTTTGCTAAGTTTCACCAATTACTCCATAATTACTGCAATTCTCAAATATAAACGATTAAGTAACAATTCTTTGCAATAAACGAAATGGGTTAATATCATGGGATAAATGATGCTATAAAATAGATGTTATTTGATGTCATTAACTTTCAAGTACAAGACTATGCTCTATGGGATGTCATAGAGAATGGAAACTCATTCAAACTTTCAGCTAAAACAACAACAAATGCTGATGGTACCTCAACTACACTAATACCAGGTCCTGTAACTACTGAAGAAAATGTTCAAAAGAAGAATGATATGAAGGCAATAGTACGCTAATAAGAGAAACTAAGAAAAATTTGATAACCAGAAGTTAGGAAGTAATTTTGAGTTTATAATAAAGTTGGTTATTAATGTGTATTTTTTTGTTTTGAAAAGGTAGGATAACTTCCCAGCCCGCCACGTGTCCCTATTAGCCCGTACTTAATTTTAATACCACCAGGGTATTTCCGTCCTTTCTCATAACTCACTCTTCTTTCCCGGTCTTCTCCTTCCTCCTGCACATACATTTCCAAATCTCCTTCTCCTTTACTAAATCTCCCACCGTTAACCTCTCAAATCACTATGAATCTCCTCCTTCTATCACCATTAACCTCCCCACCACCTTCCCTACTATTAACCTTTGTTCATCAATTGTTAATTTTCCTTTATCACGGTTCATCATTGTCTCCATTGTGATATCCACCGTTATAACAACCCAAGAATTTTCATCAAATGCAAAACTTATCTTACTATTATCATAATTGTACGGGGAAATTTTTCGCTTTATTACATCACTTGCATTGTCAATATCTCATTAAGCAAGGTAACTTGCATAACTAAAGTAGACAAGCTCACGCAACCTATCTATGGCCATTCTGTCTTCATATATGTCAAGCAAACATCACAATATGTCAAGTCAATATCATCATATCCTTATTACAAAGTACATTATTCCTATAATGTACCATTCGTAACGTTATATCAAAACGGGCTTTAAACCGTTATCGTATGCCTCTAAACCCTAATTCCATGAATGATTAATATCTAAAGTGAATGCACAAGCTACTAAAGCATATGTACAAACAATATAACATCTCATTTGAAATATAAAATCTCTTCAAATCAAAGTACAAGCCTTTAAAAGCTCAATATACAAATCATTAAGCATGATCTCCAAAATAGCCGTTTTACCTCCGTTTTCATCCTCATTTCTTCACCACCACTTGTGTACAAGCTACTACACTCATTATACAATATATATACCTTAATTATTCCATTCATAAGCTTTCATACATCTTTTTACATTCAAAACCCTAATTCAAAACCCTAAACCCTAAAATCGAGCGACAGGTTATCAAACACCAGTTATATGGGATTCCAATACAGCGTAGAAAACGTTGTGGATCACCTCACCACAACTGGCATCACAGTAATTCCTGGTGAAAGAAGAAGTATAGAAGAGTTAGAAGGAATGAGCTGGCATCTAAAGCCACCTGAGCAAACCTCAATACGTGTCCCATCAAGGGTTGCAGTAAATGAAAGGCTAAATAGATCGGTAAGTCTCCGATTTGAAAGATACCTACAAACACCTCAACCACCAAGATACTCAATTGATCAGCATGATCGAGAAATAACAAGAGATGATAACTTAGATGAAGACGAAGAACACTTCATAGGAATCTGCTTACAAACTCCTCGAGAAGAACATATGTCTTATGACGTATGTTTCTGTGAAGGTTGCTTAAATTAAGCAAGAATCCTAGAAGAAGAACCATTAAATAAAGTTAGAAGATCCAACAAACCAAAACGATCAAAGCAAAGGTCAAGTGAAAAATGGTCAACACTTGGTGAACCATCGGGAAAATAGGATTATTATGTCAGGTATGATGCACCACCAGACATAACCCCAATAGAAGAAGTTGCAGCAACTGGTTGGGGAGATGAATTCTTAGACAATGAAGTCGAAGTTACCCCAGGAAAGGTAACTATTTTAGAAGAAAGGAGTGATTGGGATGATGATGAACGAAGTGGCGGAAAGGTTCTTGTCATACAAGAAAGACTTGAAAAAAATCAACAAGAATTTCTTAATGAATACCTACCACAATGGGATGAAAATATCGCCATACAAAAGAAGGAATCAGAGTCAGAATGGGAAAACCTATTCGCAGCAAAGCGTGGTGAGAACCATACAATTCTTCATCTTTCTAAGGAAGAAGAAAATGATGATTTACCATACCCAAGGTTTCGAAATTTTAAACAAGTGGCAGCACAAATCATCAAGAAACATGAAGAACATGCATTCCCATCTTCATCTTCACAAATAGAATCAACCCA
>BQNB010129372.1:0-19126 GCA_026074375.1 Tanacetum coccineum
CATTGTTACTTTTGATTTATCTAAGGCAACAAACCCTTTACAAGCTAAAGGTTAAGATCCATTAAGCAAAGGGATCCTACAGCAGTCCCCAAGGGGAATGGTTGATTTGAATTTGGAGCTCCAGGACATTTCAAGAGAGATTGTCCAAAATTGAAGAATAAGGATGGGGGAAATGGGAATGCACAAGGCTAGGTATACGCAGTTGGAAATGCAAAGAAGAATGAGAATACATCGAGGAACCCAGACTCCAATGTCATTACGGGTACGTTCCTCTTAAACAACCGTTATGCATCTATCTTATTTGACGCTGGTGCCGATAGAAGTTTTATATCTACTGCGTTTAGTTCTCGGATTAACATCGCCCCAACTCTATTAGAAAATAGTTATGACGTCGAATTAACTGACGGGAAAATAGTCGGGATAGACACTATTATACGGGGTTACATTTTAAATTTCTTAAATCATCTGTTCAACATAGATCTAATTCCCATAAAACTGTGTAGTTTCGACGTTATTATCGGCATGGATTGTTTAAGAAGGTGTCACGCCGTGATCGTGTGTGATGAGAAACTTGTTCGAATTCCCTATTGGAATGAAACCTTGATTGTTCGTGGTGACAAAAGTAATAATGGCAGAGAATCTCGATTGACCATCATTTCATGTTCAAAGGCTCAGGAGTACATGGCGAAAGGATGTCAGATCTTTTTGGCACAAATATCCGCCAAGAAGGAGGAGATAAGTCGGAAGGAAAGCAACTTAAGGACGTACCAATCGTTCGAGATTTTTCAGAAGTGTTTCCCCCTTAGGGACATGGTCCGGTCCCTTCCTCCAGCTCGACCAGTGGAATTCCAGATCGACTTGATTCCAGGATCCGCACCCGTAGCTCGAGCACCGTATCGATTGGCACCGTCTGAAATGAAGGAATTGTCGGAACAACTGCAAGAGCTTTACGACAAAGGCTTCATAAGACCTAGTTCCTCACCTTGGGGAGCCCCGGTCTTGTTCGTCAAAAAGAAGGATGGGTCATTCAGGATGTGCATTGACTACCGGGAGTTAAATAAGCTAACAGTGAAGAATCGTTTATCTACTCCCGAGGATCGATGATTTATTCGATCAACTTCAAGGATCCAACATTTATTCAAAGATAGATTTGAGATTGGGTTATCACCAGCTTAGAGTACGAGAACAAGACATCCTAAAGACGACATTTCGAACTCAATATGGTCATTATGAGTTTCAGGTTATGCCATTCGGGCTAACAAACGCACCTGCGGTATTCATGGACCTCATGAACGATGTGTGCAAGCCTACTTGGATACAGTATCGTATCATCTCATGAAGATATACTTATTTTATTCAAAGGACAAGAAGCACGAAGAACATCTTAAGGCAATTTTAGAATTGCTTAAGAAGGAGAAGTTGTATGCCAAGTTTTCAAAGTGTGAATTTTGGATTCCGAAGGTATAATTTCTCGGTCACATCATTGATAGCAGAGGTATTCATGTGGATCCAGCCAAGATAGAATCTATCAAAGATTAGGAATCTCCTAAGACATCGACGGAGATCCGCCAATTTTTAGGTCTTGCTGGTTACTATCGAAGGTTTATTGAGGGATTTTCAAAGATTGCTAAATCAATGACGAAGCTTACTCAGAAAGGAATCAAATTTAAATGGTGATGAAAAGGAAGAAAACGCTTTTCAGTTAATAAAACAGAAGTTGTGCAGTGCACCAATTCTGGCTTTACCTGAAGGAAGTGAAGACTTTGTGGTCTATTGTGAAGCTAATCACACAAGGGTTAAGTGCATATTGATTTATAGAGAGAAGGTGATTGCCTATGCTTCTCTGACAACTAAAATATCATGAAAAGACTACACCACACAAGATTTAGAACTTGGATCGGTGGTGTTTTGCTCTAAAGAAAATAGATACATTATCTA
Organism: Tanacetum coccineum; assembly: GCA_026074375.1. Lineage (NCBI taxonomy): Eukaryota > Viridiplantae > Streptophyta > Magnoliopsida > Asterales > Asteraceae > Tanacetum > Tanacetum coccineum. Next base: position 1,939 of record BQNB010129372.1, read on the forward strand.
TATGAACCAAATGTCAATCCTAGATTCACCGACCATAAAAGTCTACAACACATTCTTGACCAAAAGGAGCTAAACATAAGGCAACACCGTTGGCTAGAATTGCTAAGTGATTACGATTGTGACATCCGTTATCACCCGGGGAAGGCAAACATAGTGGCCGACGCATTGAGCCATAAGGAACGTTACTGACCATTGCGGGTTCTAGACCTTAGTTTATGACCTATTGGCTTGATCTTCCCAAACAAATACTACAAGCTCAGATCGAAGCCGTAAAATCAAGAACCTTTAGAAAGAAGATGTGGTTGGTATAGATCACGAAAGGATATACCCAAGGAAAAGCTGGAACGACACGCCGATGGAACCTTATGTTTAAATGGCAGAAGTTGGTTACCTTGCTACGGTGACTTAAGATCCGTAGTTATGCATAAATCCTACAAGTCTAAGTACTCTATCCATCCCAGTTCTGAAAAGATGTACCAAGATATGAAAAAGCTATATTGGTGGCCCAATATGAAAGCCGACATCACCACGTATGTTAGCAAGTGCTTGACATGTGCGAAGGTCAAGGCCGAACATCAGAGGCCATCGGGATTGTTAGTACAACCAGCAATACCCGCTGGGAAGTGGGATAATATCACATGAATTTTATCACCAAGTCTTCTAAGTCGTCATAAGGTTGTTGACACACCATCTGGGTGATTTGGATCGACTTACCAAAATTCTGCTTCACTTCTTGCCAATAGGGAGAATAGACCTATTGGATAAGTTGGCAAGATTGTAACCTGAACAGGATAGTACAAACACGGAATACTTGTTTCAAATCATCTGTTATCGTGATGGGAGGTTCACATCAACTTCTGGAGATCATTTAATGAAATCTTTGTGTAACAGATCTATATGAGCACCGTGTATCATCAGAAACCGACGGGTTAGAGCGAGAGACATTCAAACTCTCGAGACATCTACGTGCTTCCCGTGATCGATTTTGGAAAAGGTTGGGTTAAGCATTTGCCATTAGCCGAATTTTTGTATAACAACAGTTATCACGCTAGCATAAAGGCCGCACCTTATGAGGCACTTTATGGCCGAAAATGTCGATCACCTGTGTGCTGGGCCGAAGTTGGAGAAGCATCAACTCCGGTCCCAGAAAAGATCCAAGAAATCATCGGGAAAAAAAGATTGTCCAGATCAAGACGAGAATTCAAGCTGCACAGGATTAACAAAGAGCTACGCTTGATTTGAAAGCAAAATCCAAAGAGTATGAAGTAGAGGATAGGGGTGATGCCAAGGACTCACCTTGGAAAGGGGTTTTACGATTCGGTAGTAGGCGGGGCAAGTATAAACCGAGATATGGTCGGACTCTATCAAGGTGTTAGCCAAGGTTGGAAGGTTTCCTACAGGCTGGAACTTCCTCAAGAGTTAAGTAGGGTTTACTAAACTTTCCATGTGTCTAATCTGAAGAAATGTTACGCTGATGAACCATTAGCCATGCCATTGGAAGGAATTCACGTTGATGATAAGCTCCAGTTTGTGGAAGAGCCCGTTGAAATCATGGAATGGGAGATCAAACGATTAAAGCGAAGTCGGATACCATTGGTTAAGGTTCGCTGGAACTCTAAGAGAGGTCCTGAGTTTACCTGGGAACAAGAAGATTCGTTCATAGGATACCACCAACTACATGTCTTACTAACATGCTCATATAGCTTCCTAATTATGCTTCTAGGTTTCTTGATAGTGGATTATGTGGCAATTGTTGTAACATTTCTCAATTTCAGGTCATTTTAAGACTCTATTATTCTTGACTATTCATTTTAGTCCGATACGTGTTTACTTTTAATTTAACCTTTAAGCTAAATCGCGTAGACTAAAAATAATTATTTAACGTAAACGGTCACCAAATAAATTAAGGTTTATGTCAAGCAAGTGTTATATACTTATTAGGAAGATAATTATTGACTTTGCGCGTTTTATTTTATTGGTCACGTAAAAGGCTTACGTTTCGTAATAAAATACATTTAGACAAACCTCAGAAATACCAAGACTTACCTAGACTCAAACCAATACCCACTTTTAATCCTTAAACACAAAATTTATGCAATGCTTGTGTTATTAGCTCATGTTGGCCGAATATGGGTAAGAATAACCCATAAACCATTCATCCCTTATACTTAATCATCTAGAAAATCTCCCTAATGTCCCCTAAGTACATGTATAACCTATGTTTAATTAAAACATGTACTAATTGTCTCTAACTAGCTTATTACTCAATGGTTAATAACCACATTTGATCCTTTGTTCCCTCTTTGATACCCGCGGCTAGAATCACCCACACACAACCCATAAGATTTCAAATCTTAACAAATCTTGTACATATATCTTGTAATTAAAAATGTACTAAGTGTTTTAAATACCATTTAAGGCTAACTAAAAACCTCAAAACCACCACTTAGGGCTCGTTTTTTGTTAGACAAAGACTAGGGAAACTAACTAGCTCTTAAGCCTATAAATACTCACTTACACTTAACTTTAAAGCATTTCTTACAACTCCTAAATACTCTCATAATCAAAACCATTCATATTTCTCTCATTTACATTCGGTTCATACAATAGCCAAACCCAAAATACTTTGTCACATTTCGATTCTAAGCACAAGGAGTACGAGGACATAGGAGGAGTACATGAGCCAAGGTTGGGTTATTTTATAAGCTTTGAAGCTTAGGGTTGACATACATTTGGGTTATACGATTTGGGTTAACTACACGATACACATTCAAATTTATAGGACCCTTGTAAGTCATACTAAGCCATTCATGTCCATAACTCTTTCGTATTATATGGTTTCTTTAATTTCTTGTCGAATGGTCATGTTAGTTTGTAGATAACAAACTAACGTGAGCGTATGCATGCTAAATGCAAAACATGTGTGTTATACGCATATGCATACATATATTATCTCTTATGTGGTGCTAGGACATGCTAAAATGTGATTTAAAATGAGCTAAAGCCTTAAATGTTTTATTTAAATACAAAGATGGAAACTAACTTGAAAACTATCACATACACTCGAAACCTATACGTTAACTTTTCATGAAAACAAAATGGCATGGTTTAGGAAAGAGAATACGAACCTATAGAACGAATGCATGTGATAAAACGTAATTAAATAGTGCTAAACGAGTTTGATTTGGTGCTAGTGATCCTAACGAGCCTTAATATCATTAATGTGCCACTAACGGGCCTTGTTGGGCCAAATAGTCCATTAACAAATGTTAATGGGCCCAACAATCTGTTAGTGGGGAACCATGGCTTATTATTAAGCTCACTTAAGCTTATAGAGGGGTTAGAGAAATTATTAAACTTGTTGGTTAGTAAAACGCAAATAGAAACCCTTAACAAGCCACTAATGGACTCGTTAAACCTAAACAGGCCTAACAGGCCGTACCGTGGAGACCATAGCTTATTAATAAGCTCCACGAGCTTATTAAGAAGCCAAACTACTATATATACCATAGAAACATAACCGAACCCTCGTTGGGCTTGACAGCCCACTACCATAGCCGAAGTATGCCCATAAGCTAAAATTAAGCTTGAACAGCTTATTTGTGAACTTATACAGCTTATTGAGTTATTTATGAATTTAGAGAAGCTAATGGACCTCAATGGACCAAGCCTAAATGTTTAAAATGCTATTCGGGTTCTTATTAGACCCAAAAGCCCATTAGCGAGGCTTATTTGCTTAATAAATAAACCGAGCAATAAAACAGACCCATAAGTGCTTATTTAGCCTAGACTAATAAGTTAAACATGTTATAAAACATTAACGAACCCCTTTGATATCTTTCAAGTTAGAGTTATTAGGCTAGCGAGCCCAACAAGCTTGAATAAGCTCAAATAAGCTCATTAGAGCTTATTTTTCAGCCAATAGTTTTAAATAAGCTTAAATAAGCTTAATGAGGGCTTATGTACCTTTGAAAACTAAATTAGACCTTTAAATTGCTTATTGGACTTTAACGGGCCCAATAAGGTCCAATAAGCCTAAATAAGCTCATCCGAACTTATTTATAAGCTGCCACAGCTTATATGGCTTATTGGAGCATAATAAAACCCATTGTCACTTGTTAGATCTTATTTGGACTTAAAATGCAAATTTTTACAAGTTAAGGGACTAAAAGTGTCAATTTGTAAACTTGAGGGTTAAAACTGGAAAAACTGATTTTATAAGTCTAGGGACTATTTTTGACATTCTGAAACTTAAAGTGCTGTTTTGAAAGTAGAGGGACCTAAAGTGTAATTTTTGTAAATTTGAAGGACTAAAGGTGTAAATGTGGAAACTTAAGGGTTTAAAGTGTAAATATTATATTTTCATAAACCTAGGGACTGTTTTTGTAAATATAGAAAAATATAAGGGTATTTTATGAACGGAAGTGATTTTAGTAAACACTTAGCGAATCGGACAAGTTATAATATTTACCAGATATTATACAAATTAAAGCACAACTTAATAAATATGTATATTTATTAATAACGTTTGTACATATACTTGAACGTGTTTAATCGTATACCTCCCCAAGAGCCAACAAGTAAAGACAAATACAATAAACATGAGCACCACCACACAAGTGATAATAGTATATATAAACTAGCAATTTATTGTAGTTTATGCATTAAGTCGTTAGCCTAAACTTGTAGACTAAGACTGGCCGTATTTACTTAGGTATTTGACGGTGAGATTCATTTGCCATACTTGGATATATTTATCATTCACAGGGGACTACTTACTAAGGTGAGTTCATAGCCCCATGCTTTACAATTATTTAAATGTTTTACATCTTTGGGGTGAGAACATGCTTTGTTTTACAAATTGGACGCAAGGGTACATTTTATACAATGATTACGTGTTTTGCCTAAGTAGCGATAACCCACTGAGCCCTTTATCATGAACTGTCAATTACTAGATTGTAAGCGCGAGTGTTATAAATAGATCTATTTGGGATTGACGTCCCCGTTTGGGTGAGTAGCGCTCACTGTGCCGGTTTGCCGGACAACAAACGTATACCATGTCGGATTTGGGATGTTGCGGGTTAGAACATCATTCACGGGCATTGTTGGCAATTTATTGCATTCATACATGTCGAGCTTCAGTGTCATGAGCTTAGGAAAACGTAATTACTTTTTATGATGTTTGCATCTGTTGCTTAATCATACACTTGGAAATCTTGCGGTCCTACAATTGATTTACATAAACCTATGAATTCACCAACTTTATGTTGACGTTTTAAGCATGTTTTTCTCAGGTCAATAAGGCACGAGGTGCCCAGATACATTGGGGGTCACTCTTTGGAGAGAGTCAATACTAAAGATTTGGGTCGTATTACATTTTGGGAACATTTGTTATAAACCTTGGTGCGTATTATTTTCTGGGAACATTTGTTTAAGAACCAAAATCTTTACTTATAAACATTGTGGTTCGTACAATTTGAAAGCCATGAGCTTATGTAATGAACAAGTATTTTGTTAATCCAATGTATCTTTTTAAAACAACACGTTTAGTGGTAGTTCTCATATCTTGTGCTATTGATCTATGAAGTAACGCCCTCGAATATCCTTGGCTGTACGATTCTTCAAAATCACTATATGTACCGGGAAAAAAGAATGAAACATTAATGAGTCGCGCTTTTGAAACGGGGAGGTTTTTATGAAAAATAATGCTAAAATTTTATACGTGTAAAATCGTATTCCAATCAACCGCCACGTTCTAGACGATTAGTTATAAGATCTCAGAATCTTGTGCTATCGATCCATAAAATTTAACGCTTGGGGGGGGTAGGTGGGTGCGTGTGGTGGGACGCGCCGCTGGGGATGAGGGGGGAGTGGGACCTCGATATTCAAACATTCCGCTGCGTGCTCAGATTTGAGGGTGTTACAGATGCCGTCTCCACAGTATGTGAAAATGAAATTTTTGTTTTTGATGAAAAATTTCCTGCACTTGATTCCATAAGCTAATTCCTGTACAAATGGCTGCATACAACCTGATATTTAACAATTCAATCATATGACGTGAATTAAATCAAAAACATTCATTTAACATGTTTGAATTTGGCTCAAAAGCCGGATAAATTCCCCTACACTTATTGTTTGCAAAATACCTTTGATTGAAATTAAGACGAGGTTGTACAACTAGTATTACTAAGCCTATAGGTACCTTAAAAATGCAAACTTTATGGATTTTAAGCCAAAAATTTTGAAATCAAAATTTGTACTTTTTAAAGCTTTTCGAATACAAAAGATGAACAAAGATGATGTTTTTCTTGAATCTAAGCTTGTACACCTATATCCTAAAGATACTAGATCAGATTTACCAAGGTAAATGATCCTTTAGTATACACAAAAGCTTCGAAAACAAAGAAAGAACAAGAAGAAGGCGTACGGTGTAAAAGGAAAAATGAACCAAAAAAACAAACACAAAAACTAAGCAAATCACTCAATGGCTCTTGATACCAATTGAAAAACAATCAAATAACATACATAAAGAGGGAAAGAGAGGTGATTTTAGAGACAGAGTGGTTGGATGAACATTTTAGAGAGAAAAAGTAAAACAAGAGAAAAATGTATTAAGTGTGTGAAATAATGAACAACCAACCACCTCTCCAAGGCATGGAGAGGTGTTTATATACTTACAATGGCCAGCTATGGATGGGCTTTTGGGCTTTGTCCATGGGCTTTTTCCTAAGCTGACTATGTAAGTTTCCAAACATTACTTAACGAGCTAACGATCGTTATCTATGGAGTGACCGACACTTTCCTAGGAATTTCGTATTCCTAACACTATGTAAGCATGTTTCTTGAAGAAGTGACCGATCATCCAGGAAATTTTGATGTTGTTCAGGCTTCCGGCACTTATTCTCACCATTACCCACGGGGGTCGACGATTCTTTAATAACCATTCATGATGTGATAACTCCTTCATAGTTGGGAACGAGTTAAAGTTTTCATCATCTTCATCCTCTTCCTCCTCTTCGAGTATTTCTTCAACTTCCTCATCAGTTTCAAATTCACTTTCTTCTTCTTCATTTACATCTTTTACTTCCACGTTGGTTTCCATTTCATCTTCCTCCTTGCCTTGTTCCTTTACCTCTTCATTTCCTCTCGTCATTTTACCGAGGTCGCATCTGCGTGCGTTAGTTGTTGAGACGTCTTCTTCCGTATCACTGTCCTTGCAGAGGATGACGATCAAATTGACAAAGTAAACGCGCTTTGGAGTTGAGGGATTTTTGTTTAGTTCTTTTATGGATGTGGGAGAGAGATATTTTGGGGAGAAAAACTTTGACGGACTTTTGATTCCTTTCTTTCTTAGTTCCTCCCTTTCATCATGACTGATTGCTGCAATGCTCTTGGGGACCATAGAGTTTCCTGCATTTTCGGGGGTAGATACGTCATTGAGTTTTTCAGAAACAGTTTTCCAAAAAAGTTTAATCTTTCCAATCATGTCATCCTGCTGTTGTTCGAGTTGGGTTCTTAGGTGAGATAACCTCTTCTCTTGGTTAGAGTCGAAATCAAGTAATGTCTTTTCAAGCGTCATTTGATAACTAGAGGAGTGGACGGAAATTGATCCGTTTTGTAGGCTAGTGAAGGTTTAGGAATGTGCCTAGTTGAAGTTTGGTTTCTCCTTCCAGGTGTTGGAGGTGTCATTAAAAATCCTTGGCCCTTGGTTTGGAGTGAACATTTTACCTCCCATTTCTTTTGCGCGCGAGGATGCGTAGTCAACATAAGCTTGCTCGAAATCATCCATGCAATACTGAGCGTCATAGGGACCATTGCAGATCTCACATGAGGTAGTGATTTTGTTCACTTGGGTAGGTTGTGTCGGAGCGAGATAAGCTTCCATCAAGCGTTGGACTTGATTTTCGCGGTCGAATGTACTTTGGACATCTTGAGGCAAAGCGATTGCCTTGACCGGCTTAGCGAAATCCCTTGGGTCGTTCTAACTTTCGTTGTCATAGAGGGCGAGGTCCTCTAATAATGCCCATGATTCTTCGGCGTTTAGGTCATGAAGCTTGCCACCGGCCGATTGGTCAATGGTTCGTCTTGTGACAGGATTGACATGGTCATAAAAAATTTAGACTTGAAGCCAAAGGTCAATTAAATAAGTCATTTGTAGCTAACGCTGTAAATGAACCAGACTAACATGGACAAATCCTTATTCATTTTCGTTCATTCATTTTTTATCGGACAAATAAACAAACGCGGACGCTTAAATGGACAAATTTTTTTATTAAAACCGTCACTTTATAAATATAAATAAATTTATAAAGTAAATATTTTATTTAATAATTAATTTTAAATGCCATGATGAGGGACTTTTTGTAGTAAGTCCTTGAAACGAGTTCATTCTTCGAATAGAGATTCACCATGATGTTGTTGGAACATCAGGTTATCATTGTGGAGTTTTACGATCCTTCCGGGTGGAAAGAATTGAGCAGCTTATTGATTAAGCTAGTGGTCATGGGCTTTTTGTTTTGGGACGTGGCTTAAAAACCCGTTAAGTATTATTTGTGCTTATTTGTTAAGCCAAGCAAGCTTAACGTTTTGTCCTTTCAAAATAAGCTAGAAATAAGCTAAATAAATATAAGGCGAAATACAATAAGCTAGAAAGTCATTCCCTTTTTGTTTTCCTTTTGGGTCAAAACATTTTATAAGTCTATTAAGTTCGCATAAGCCATACGTGGGCTTATTTATAAGCCGAACCAACAAATGAGCTATAAGTACATATTTTTATTACATAAATATAACCACGATCACAAAACTATGATTACCTTATTTCCTTTTAAATATTTTCGTGTATATACATAACCCTTTTAAGGTTTATGTAGTTTTTAAACCTTAGTTTTTATAAAACAAATTTGTACAACTTATGATTATGCATTATTTAGAACATAAAAGTACAAGATTTAATAAGAGGTGATGACTTACAAGAAAGAATGATTAGTGACTAAAACAACTGATTCGGTTGTTGTAAGGGACTTCTACAAGAAGTTTTACAACTCCCTAGGCAGAGTACTTAACCGTTGTATTAGTAGTATAGGCAAGACTCAGGGGTTGTTATCGTTCTCTAGGGGAATAGGTTGGGAAGGCTTGATCACGGTCTAACATAATTCTAGGGGTTAAGAGAAGAGTATTTTTGTATTTTTATGTTTACATTAAAGCAGGTAAATATATGGTTTAAGAGGTTTGATTGGTTTTAGCTATTAAACTAAATAATAAACTACGCTAATGGTGATAACAATATAATAAAAAGATTGTATTTATTTAATCATGTATTACTCCCTCGATTGCTTCTTCTAGTGTTGTTGCTTTGTCACACTTGTGATGATCTATGTAATTATTTCCTAAGTCATGAACTGATTACACGAACCCGTTGTCTATTTAATATTCTGTTGAGGCACAAAGTAAGGTAGTATGAAGACTATTACCCGGACCCCAAGAGTATATTAAATGCATTTAAGATATATTAAAAGTGGATCAACCATAAAAGGGGCAAGGTAGTATGAAGACTGTTACCTGATGGTATCCTTTCTACACAATTATGTTTCCCTAGACATATCGATAGTGATACAGACAAAAGCTGGTTTTCTAAAGCCTAACATACATATTCATCACAAGAAGCAACACCACTAAGATCTACATTCTAGGTTCCATACAATCATAAATGAATACAATAGAAGGTTTAGCCAAGAGGTTGCACTCTGAATCTACTTAATCAATTGTTTGAAGTCGACCTTATGCCTATAGAACTCGGTACCTTCGATGTGATTATTGGTATGGATTGGTTAGTCAAGCATGATGCTCTTATAGTTTGCGGAAAGAAAGAGGTTCATATACCGGTTAAGGGTAAGATGTTGGAGTTCAAGGGAATTGTGACGGAATTATCGATTGAAGGTGGTTATTCCTGTATTAAGGCTAGAATGTACATAAAAGGGGATGGATGCCATTTGTTTGTGGCCCATGTGACGGAGAAAGAGCCAAAAGAAAAACGTTTAGAGGGCGTGCCTATAATTCGCAACTTTCTCGAGGTGTTTCCTGATGATTTACCAGGACTCCCACCACCTCGACAAGTAGAGTTTTAGAACGAAACTCGTTGCCTGGAGCCGCTCCGTGAGTGTCGCATGCGCTCCTTATCGTTTAGCGCCGTCTGAACTGAAAGAATTGTCAGATTAACTGAAGGAGTTGTCGAAGAAAAGTATTCATTTCGACCCGAGCTCATCGCTTTGGGGGCTCTGGTTGATGTTTTGTTATTTGTTAAGAAGAAAGATGGATCCTTTCATATGTGTATCGATTACCGCGAACTAAGCAAGTTGACGGTCAAGAACCGATATCCGCTTCTGAGGATTGACGATCTATTTGATCAATTGCAAGGTTCGAGCGTGTACTCAAAGATTGATTTGCGGTTGGGTTATCATCAACTCCGCATTCGAGAAGAGGATATACCAATCACAGCCTTTCGAACCCGATATGGTCATTTTGAGTTCCAAGTAATGCCATTCGGACTAACCAATGCCCCTGCGGTATTTATGGACTTAATGAATCGAGTGTGCAAGCCATACCTTGACAAATTTTTGATTGTGTTCATCGATGACATACTCATCTATTCCAAGATCAAAGAAGATCATGAAGAACATTTAAAGATTATTTTGTGGTTGCTCAAGAAAGAGAAATTATATGCTAAATTCTCAAAGTGGGATTTCTGGCTCGATTCAGTGCAATTTCTCGGTCATGTGATCGATAGTGAAGGAGTTAACGTTGATCCCTCCAAAATTAAAGCCATCAAGAATTGGGTTGTGCCTACAACACCAACAAAAGTGAGACAATTTCTGAGTTTAGCTGGATATTATCGAAGATTCATCAAGGGGTTTTCTTTGATTGCCAAAACACTTACTAAACTAATAAATGGGGTGAAGATGAAGAAGAAGCTTTTCAGATGTTGAAGCAGAAATTATGCAGTGTGCCAATATTAGCATCACCCGAAGGATCAGAAAGCGTTGTCGTATATTGCGATGCATCCATCAAAGGCTTCAGAGCGGTGTTGATGCAACGAGAGAAGGTGAGCGCTTATGCCTCATGCCTGTTAAAGAAGCATGAAGAGAACTACACGACTCACGATTTAGAGTTGGGCGCCATGGTTTTTGCCCTATGACTTTAGAGACATTACTTGTATGGAACAAAATGTGTTGTGTTTACAGACCACAAAAGTCTCCAATACATTTTGGACCAGGAGGAACTCAATATGAGGCAACGCCGAAGGATTGAATTACTAAGCGATTATGATTGTGAAATCCGCTATCATCCCGGTAAGGCTAATGTAGTGGCAGATGCTCTTAGTCGAAAAGAGAAGGAGAAACCGATAAGGGTTAGAGCTCTGGTTATGACAGTTTACCCCGACTTGTCTGAGAAAATACTTAAGGCTCAAACGGAAGCAATGAAGGAAGAAAATGTGAAGGCAGAGAATCTGGGAAGGTTGATTAAGCCAATATTCGAAATTCGCTCTAACGGAATTCAATACTTCGATAAACGTATATGGTTACCGCTGTATGGAGGAATAAGGGATCTGATTATGCACGAGTCGCATAAGTTGAAGTATTCGATTCAACCTATATATTATATTGAACGACTCAAAAAGAGACGTTATCAAACATGTTCCATTCCAAAAGAAATTTTCATAGTGCAAGCGTTGTCCCAACATAAAATTAACTAGACACAAGTGTTCAACAAAATATAAAGACATTGTTTTTGAGGAATGGAAATCAAGTGTTTTAACAAAATTCATTCTTAAGCGCAACTTCCTCCTCGTCCTAAGCTCCAAGTCCTTAGCTTTGATTACCTGAGATAAACATGCTAAAAAGGTCAACAAAACGTTGAGTGAAATCCATAGGTTTATAAGAGTAAATATTAGAACACATATATTTTAATCATAGGAAAACTTGTGGATCAAACAAGTTATATATATATATGCATTGAGCTCGTGACAACCGATCCCTTTGACGAGATAAAAATGTAGTTTGCCCTAAAAGATTAGGTATTATTGCTATATACCTATAACATCTCAGATAATATATCCATTGCAAGTGGGTGTTCTAAAAGGATTCAAACCCCGGACGGGGAGTCACCCCATAGGCCTATTTATTACCATAGCGTCTACCCATCACAGGTAGTTAATGGTTCACGATATTAGGGTCTTTAGCAATAGGTACTTAAGCATTAAGCATACAATTCGGGTCCAACATACTGAAAGCAATTTGTGTTCAATTTTATAAAAACATGCATGCATCTCCCCTGTGGGTTTTAAGAAAACAATTAAAGTAGTAAAGGCGAGGCTATGAACTCACCGTGAGTAGAAGATCAAATGAGAAATCAACGAGATAAAAGACTCCAACGATTAGCCAAGACCTATAAAGCAAGTCGTGACTTAGAATTATAAATAAATTTATTATAGTAAAAATAGTTATATAATACTAGTTAAAAATCCGAAATCGTATACGATAGAAATTCAGTTAACTTTCTGATTTGAGTTATGATTAGTAAAAACTCATTTCCCGTGGATTGGTAAATGGTATAATTGATTGGCCTAAAGTTCTGTAAACTAGACTCACGTATCTTTCCAGGGGTGAAAACCCCATCCTTGTATCTTTTATAGGTTAAGAGATACAATGGTGTGAAGATGACTAAAATTCTGCAACATAGTTTTTACGTCTTTTCTTAAGAAATAAAAGTGTGAATGCATAGTAATGAGATAAGAATCTTTAAGCGAAACTTAGTAGACACTCAATTAGGTATAAGTGCAGGTTGTGTACCCAATTAGAGATAAAAAAAAATACCTTGGTTAAGTCTTGGTGCAATGTCGTTCATGTTTCGGATTTTTAACTAGTATTATATAACTATTTTTACTATAACGATTTTATTTATAATTCTAAGTCGCGACTTGCTTTATAGGTCTTGGCTAATTGTTGGAGTCTTCTATCTCGTTGATTTCTCATTTGATCTTCTACTCACGGTGAGTTTAGAGCCTCGTCTTTACTACTTTAATTGTTTTCTTAAAACCCGTGAGGGAGATACATGCTTGTTTGTATAAAATTGAACACAAATTGCTTTCAGTATGCTGGACCCGAATTGTATGCTTAATGCTTGAGTACCTATTGCTAAAGACCCTAATATCGTGAACCGTTAACTACCTGTGATGGGTAGACGCTATGGTAATAAATAGGCCTATGGGGTGACTCCCCGTCCGGGGTTTGAATCCTTTTGGAACACCCACTTGCAACGGATATATTATCTGAGAAGTTATAGGTATATGGCAATAATACCTAATCTTTTGGGGCAAACTACATTTTTATCTCGTCAAAGGGATCGGTTGTCACGAGCTCAATGCATATATATATATATAACTTGTTTGATCCACAAGTTTTCCGATGATTTAATTTTTGTGTTCTAAATCTTTATGTTTAATTAAACCTATGAATTTCACTCAACGTCTGTTGACTTTTTAGCATGTTTATCTCAGGTAATCAAAGCTAAGGACTTGGAGCTTGGGACGAGGAGGAAGTTGCGCTTAAGAATGAATTTTGTTAAAACACTTGATTTCCATTCCTCAAAAACAATGTCTTTATATTTTGTTGAACACTTGTGTCTTGTTAATTTTATGTTGGGACAACGCTTGCACTCTGAAATTTTCTTTTGGAATGGAACGTGTTTGATAACGTCTCTTTTTGAGTCGTTCTATATAATATATGACTGTTGTACTTATTATTAACACCCCATTGTTGGACCCGAATCTTGATTTAAATTGAGGGTGTTAAAGATTGGTATCAAGAGCCATAAGTTATAGAGAACTAGGTCATTTTTCAAAAACCTAAACTATTACATTATTTTTCTAATTTTCGTGCGCAAAATACTCCTCGTGGTTCTCGCTCAAGTCACCCTAAGTGATTACCATTTTTAGTATTCCTTCATCATGAATACATTATTGTTTAGTATTTATTAAATAAATACTATAATTCATATCGAGATATACTTCAATAGTTAAGCTTTATATCAAAGTTTTCATATTTATTTACATATTTAAATAAATCATTATTAAAATTATCATATTCATTTTGAAGCATTGCGTTCATTCGTATGTTGCATAGATTTTAAATATGTAGTGACTTTATACACTTATTTTCACACCGTGTCCGTGCACGCATGCTGCCCGACTTTTTCTCCTCACTTTTCTGAGCGTTATTTTATCTAATATAGATATGTAATGACCGATTACATATACTCGTTCGATTCGAACCGATTATTTTTACACGAATTACTTTTATCGGTTGTGCGAACTTTCGCGGTACCACTATTTGGGATTTTGTAAATGTTTTAATCGATGAGAATTTTGATGAATATCGTTTTACTACCCATGTGTGTCACTTTCATTATTTAGCTCCTTTAAGCTATCCATATAGATATCCAATTTGCTTTTCGACCATTTGTGCTTATTCATGAGAAACGTCTTGGGAAACAGTCTAATGACCATTGTGTAACTCAATGTGTCCTCGAAAAAGACTAGTGGCCATCGTGTAAGTCGCAACATCTTGGATAAAATTTTGAAATCGTATCAAATTATATTGTGGATTTTCACAATCTTTTCGTTGACCCTTTTATGTCACCGTTTTACACGACATTTGAACATTGTTCTAATTTGTTTATTTCATTGGTCATTCTACTTCCGACTCCGAATTGTAACATTCATTTATACCCCGGAAACGCCATAGTCATCTTATAACTAATCATCTAGAACATGACGGTTGATTGGAATACGATTTTACACGTATAAATTTTTAGCATTCTTTTTCATAAAAACCTCCCCGTTTCAGAAGCGCGACTCATTAATGTTTCGTTCTTTTTCCCCGGTACATATTGTGATTTTGAAGAATCGTACCGCCAAGGAGACTTTCATATCTTGCATATTGGATTCTATGTCAAGGACGTCATACACCGTTTTACTTTCTATTCGTGTTGTTGGTATTCTTGAAGCATTTTTTTAATGCTAATTTTATTTGCCCATTAGTATAATTTAGTTTTTGTTGTTTTGGAATCCATAAGACATGTGTGTATATAAGTTGTGATCATTTTAAAAGCGTTGGTATAATATCTTAGATGATGGGAGTAGGATTGGCGTAGTATTTGATAATTTTGAGGAATTTAGTTGAAATTTTGTGGTATGTCAAAAAATATATTTTATGAAGAAAATTAGAATGTGGTTTAAGGATGTTATAAAAATCTTTTTATAAAAGTTAGTACTTGTTGAGACGGTCGTTTTGATATAAAGTTTGACCCGTAACTCTTAAAACGAAGTTTTATGGCCGACCGAAGATTGGAAAATTTCATATTAAAAATTCTGCACTTTGAATAAATTTTAGAATCTGGACAGAAACGAAATTAGACATCAAATTGCTTTAGAGTTCGAGTCCTGAAAATGAGTTTTAGCGGGTCGTTTCGGATTGGTCAGACTTAAGGAAAATATGTAATAAAAAGTCAAACTTGGTGAAATTCTTAAATGGTCAATTAGCGTTATGGAGAATGATTAGGCGTAAAATATATTAACTAAAACAGAAATTACAACTAATAAGTTAGCTTTCCACTTTTGTTCATCGCCAAAAACATAATCTTTTAAAATGGGTCCAACGGGTAATTTTCATTAAATTTACATATTAGTCAGAATGGGTAAAAAAAATCGGGTTCGAGGCACATATATATATATATATAACATTAAATTATGAAATGGAACGTATGAATAGAACTTTAGCAAGATAGTATTGTTGGGAAACGAGCATTTTTATGAGTCGATATTAACATCTTAATTTTCTAAGATTTCCAAAATCGGAAACTTTTCAAAAATAGAAACTTTCCAAAAATAGAAATTTTGCGCGATAGTGGTGTAATTCGGAAACGAATAGTATACTTTCTCAAAAGCATATGGTTGTCAAATAACTTAGGAGGTACACACATTTGGATTCCATTATTCTTTTATATATATATGATTATGTGTCATTTTATTTTATCTTCCCTGTTCCTAATTGCGCACCATCGCTTCTGGTCGTGGTTATAATCTCTTGTCTTCATATCCTCCATCGCCAACGATATCATGTACCTCATGACGATTCCGGCTAAACCCTTTGAAACCCTATCATCTTGTAACCATTTCACCGATTGCTTCATAAACTACTCTTTACTACTCTCATGCAAACCACTTGCTATTTTATAAGTCATTGTAATGTCACCTTATAAATTTAATTTGCTATTGTTTTACGAGTCATTTTACTTGGGTCTTACAAAATATTTGTTATCGCCAAAAAAAAGCAAATTACTTTACTTATACATTGTTAACAGTTTCAAAAATTATTTTGAGTTATATCTTAAAAATAGTATGGTTTATACGTTTAAATATATGAAACATAACACTAGTTTGACGAAACTGAGCATTGCATTACTATTCCTAAATTATACATAGCCGTTCACCTATGTATAATTTAGAAGGAGTCATGCAAGGCTGAATAGTAGTCACCTTAAGATCTTGATAAAGATTAACTTTTTACCCGTAGTTCTGAAAAACAAGATTTGTGTGTGTTATGCAAGTAGTACAAATTTGGGGGCATCCGCATATGTACCCTTATCTTTTCTTGAACGAATTCTTCATATGCCGGTACGTTCTGACTTAACAACCATCGTTCTAATTTTCCTTTCATTTCTCTCCATTATGGAAATCGGCCATTGATACCGGATTTAGAGGTTCTGACGTTTCTATGCTTTCTTCTCGACCCACCTTCTTTGAGTAACGTTGGTAGATCTCCGAGATGCCTCCGAATGTGAATAATGAATTATGAAAGAATGGGTTTACGTATATCCGTTATGATGTTCGCCTTTCTTTTGACTCGAAATTCGTTCGTGTGGACCACACGTTGACTTCGCCCTTCAATTACTAACTTTCTCTCTAACTTCCTTTTATTCGAGAATTATCGTATGGATTTTCTTTTTCGGTTGTGTGTCGACCGCCGCAAACTTAATATGCTGATCATGACCGCCTTACGAATTGACGACTTGATAAGTTCCTTGTTTCCTATTGTCTTATCGCCAACACTTATATTCTAAACTTTCGTTTAAG